>JAWHQI010000987.1:0-144097 GCA_033032865.1 Dactylorhiza incarnata
CCCGGACTTCAAAAAAAAAAGGGTGGGGGTTACAGGTTGTTCCAACACGCATATCATTTCTTATGCTATAAACTCTGATTTATTTCTATGAAAAACTTTCATGCTAAACACTCCTCCAATAAGTAAAATGTCGCCTATAAAAACATCCTCTTTTTATTAAATTTCAAATCAATATTTTCTTCTCTAATTGCTATAAGGATGTTGTTTCTTTATTCCAAAATGCTTTAACTCTTATCTTTATAAAGTTAGTTTTTTTTAAATTCCAAAACATCTTTTTGAACTTGAACTCTTATTTAGTATTATGATGTTTTTTTTTGAAATCTTCCACAATACTCAAACTCTGATTCATTCATTTCAATATAGCTATGTGAGTTTTAAACAATTCAAATAAAAATATAAACTCATATGCTATGATATTTCCCATTAGATTTAAATGCTTAATGTTTCCAATAATTATTATCTATAACTGCATATCTCACCATAGCGGGGGCGTAGGGTTGTAGACATTAGATAACCTTATATCTAGTCATGTCTTGTCCTTAACCGGGAGGGGTTCCAGTGGGGCCTTGCGAGGCACTGGGGGAAAGAGTGCTAGGTTGAGTTTTGTCTAGTGTTTGCATAAGGGACTAACACCCCAACCTACGGCTTGTTTGCAGCTCCTCATGCCCATCTGTCACTTAGTACGGGGCTAGGGTGTAGACGTATTGTCTGGGTAGATTGGTTACTTGGAAATCACTATTTTTTATGCTTAAAACTCTTATATAAAGGGAAATCATACTTTTGCTCAACTAAAAACTATGATATATTTATAAAAAATTATTCTAACAAGTGGCTCTAAAACTCCTTATCATTTCCTTCTCACTCAAAAGCTCGATCATGCTTTACTTATTATCCAACTTTTCTTTGGTGCATCCCTACCCACTTTTGCTAATAACAAAGGGGGAGAACTAACATGATAAAATGCAAAAGGGGGAGAACTAACATGATAAATATAACCCGCTATCAAAAACCCAACATGACAAATTAAGATGATAGCTTACATATTAGGGGAGCATTCATTAGGGGGAGCATGTATTTAGGGGGAGCAATTCTAAATGCTAAAATCAATAATTATCCTAAGTCATCACTCTCACACACACACAAGTAGAGTTTTTATCATGCTTATTTATTAATGCTTTGATTTATCATTAATGGATTTGTTATTATCAAAAGGGAGTTTGTTGGAACATGGTCTTCCGCATCTCCTAGGTTTGAGAATAACAAATCCTATGTGTATTTGATCTTGTGTGTTCAAGTGTGCAGGTTTACTAGGTCCACATGACTCAAGGAGTTCACATGATGACTGCCCCCAAATTGAGGCCAAAATTCGAACAAGCCACTATCGCGGCGTGGCGGTAGCGATAGCGCCCGGCGATAGCGTTGATTAGCGCCATTTCGGAAGCAATTTAAGAAGGATGCTAGCGCCTGGCGGTAGCGAATAGCGTCGGCGGTAGCATGACGCACAGAAGGAATAGAGCAAGATGTTGCCGCGGATGGGAGATTCTGCCGCGCAAATTGTTACTTAATCCGGGCTAGCGCCGGCGGTAGCGCTGGCGCCGGCGGTAGCGTGAAGGCTATAAATTGGATGCCTTGGCTCCGAACTTTTCATCCTCTTGAGATCCAAAAACTCCAGAGCTTCGTGCCACAGCAAAGAGAGGAGAGATCAAAGAGATACTCCCACCAAAAGCTTAGAGAAGGAATTCTGAAGGAGGATTTCTTCACGCTTCATCCGACAGACGACCGCCTCAACAAACGCTTATACTACAACGGTCCAACGTCTCCTACTTCAGAAGTTCTTAGAGGGAGTTTTTATTATTGTTATAATTTCAGTTTAGTTCTCTTTTTCTTGTAAACGGTTTGTTAATTCGCCTCGTGTTGGCGACTAGGTCTGGGGTAGACTTAGGGGGTAACTCGTCTTGTGTTGGCGAATAGGTCTAGGGTGTAGATCTAGGGGGTGCTCGAGGCCTTTCTGGGGATAGATTGGCTAGAGCGGCTTGAGGCCGTATCTGGGGAGAGATCGGCTAAAGCAACCGTTCGTGGGGATACGAGTCGGTATAGAAAAAAAAAAAGAACTATAATTATTCGCCTCGATTTCCAGCGTCATAGAAATCCATTTTTGTAATCATTTTATTAATAGTAATCATGTCTCTATTTTTGTAATAAATTGATTTTGTTCTTCATTCATCTAAATTGTTATTATCCTCTTTTTCATCATAAATCAATTAGATCGCTATTCAAAAATATTACTTTAATGTTGCAATGATTTAAAGTTTTCTAAATATTTACTTAAGTTTTTGAAAACCCTTATTCACCCCCCCCCTCTAAGGGCGCCGACCGATCCAACAGTTTGCTATTGCTGCAGCAAGCCTGGGCATGTCATTGCTGACTGCCCTGTGAAGAGAAGAGAGAAGGATGAGAAGAAGGCTCATCAATCAAGAAGCAAGAAAGGAGAGAAATCATTTCTAGCCAAGAAGAAGAAGAAAAGCTGGAGTGAATCAGACTCTAGCTCATCAGAATCTGAAATGGAAGAAGCCCTCATTGGGCTGGTAGCTGTTGAAGAAACTGCTGTTGGCAAGACTGCAGTCAGGGCCCCTCTATCACATTCAGACAGTGATGAAGAGAGGATGAAGAACCATTGTTCAGATAGGCCTCATGGCCTTCACTGATGAGGAGGAAGTCAGGATGCCTCTGACAATGCTAAGGTACTGTCTCATACCACTGCAATTTCTGATTATGAGACTAGTCCATAATCTGTTGCACCTTCATCAATTGATGGAAGGGGCATGGATGCTGAGGAAGAACTCAATCAGTTGATTAATAAATATGGTGTTCTTTTGGAGGATCTGAAGAAGAGCAAGAAGCTTGCCAAGAGGCAAGCCCGGGAAATTGTTTCCCTCAAAGTGACCAAGGAAGTCAACACTGAACCTACCACCCTGGTGGCTCAGATGAGAAGACAAATTAGTCATTTACAGGGATTAACTATTGTGCAATTAATCACTATTTCTCTGAAGAACAAGTCATTAAGGACCTTGAGGAAAAACTTGAGAAGGAGAAGAGCCTGGTGGCTCAATTCTCCAAGCCCAAATCCGTGCTTTCGCTTATTGACACCTTCTCCTCTCAAACCAATAGGAGAGGACCTGGATTCAACAAGATGGAAGTAGGAGAAGGGAGTGGAGTAAAGAGCAAGAAGAAGGCTAAGCCTCAACCCACCTCACAAAAGGTGTTGCTTCCTCTCAACAGGTATGACCATGAAGGCATTCATGGTCACTGGAAGGAAGGGAGTTGCTATAGGAAGGGAAATGCTCCTTCCCATAGTGAAAGAGAGGGCATGGGTTTGAGTGCAATGAAAGCTCCCCATGAGGAAATACAAATGGCCCAATCTGAACCATTTGTGTTTGGTGCTTCTGCACCTTCAGTCAAGAACAAGGAAGCAAGCACTTCCAAATCTGCCTCAGCAAAATGCATGACTACTGTCAAATCTGTTGACAAGGCCTGCTGCTCAGTGTCCGATTCCCTCAGATCTTGTATGACTGCTAAGCCAAAGCAAGCTGAGGCCATCAGGACAAAGAGCAGCAAGACTGTCCACAAATTATCCTTTAATCAGATTATTGCTGAAAGAAACATGATGAGTGCTGCAGTCTCCTCTGCTGAACATGTGCACAGTGGTGTACCTATCCAGAAAAATGCTCAGAAAAGGAGATACAATATTCATGATTGCTGGTGCTGTGGCAAGGTGGGACACTTGCCATAGATTGTTGGTACTTGGACAGTGGGTGCTCAAGGCACATGACAGGATCTAGGAGTCTTCTACAGGATTACAAGCCTGTGAAGAATGGAACCCAAAGTCATCTTTGGGGGATCAGAAAAGGGGGTCACCAAAGGTTACGGTATGATCTCTAATGGCTAGTCTCTTTCACAAAAGTAACTTATGTTGAAGGGTTGCAACACAACCTTATCAGCATAAGCCAACTGTGTGATCTTGGTCATGTCATTGAATTTCACAATGATAAGTGCCTCATCAAAAAGTCTACTGACTTAGAGGTCATCCTTTCAAGCACTAGGAGTGGAAATGTTTACTGTTTAGATTTCTTCTGCAAATCTTTTTCATCTCCTGTATGTCTTGTAGCTGATGAGAGTGAGTCTCTTTGTGTTCAATGGCACAAGAGACTTGCCCACATCAACTACAAGACAATGCATATACTATTCTCTAAGAACTTGGTTAGGAATAGTCCTAATTTAAAATGTGTTAAAAATGGCCCATGTCATGCTTGCCAAATGGGTAAGCAAACAAGGGCCACTTTTAAAAGTATTGGCCCAAAGACACTAAGATATGTCTTTATCTATTACACATGGACTTGTTTGGTCCTATGCCAATTCAAAGCTTAGGAGGGAAGTTGTATACCTTAGTGATTGTTGATGATCACTCAAGATATACATGGGTATTTTTCCTTAGGAGAAATCTGATACTCTAAATGTCTTCATGAGCCATGTCAAGTCCATTCAGAATGATTTACAATGTACTGTGGTCAGAACTAGGTCTGACCATGGCACAGAGTTTCAATCTGAAGCCATGACAAGGTTCTGTCAAGAACTAAATATCATTCAAGAATTTTCCTCCCCAAGGACCCCACAACAAAATGGGGTGGCTGAGAGGAGGAATAGATCATTGATAGAAGCTGGGAGAACATTGCTTTGTGACTCTTCACTTCTAGAATACTTCTAGGCTGAAGCAGTCAATACTGCCTGTTATGTTCTCAATAGAGCTTCCATCAATAAAGATCATGGAATCACCCCCTATGAGATTTGAAAGGCAAACAACCTACAATTTCACACTTTAGGATCTTTGGGTCTAAATGCTACATTCTAAACAATGAAAAGCTCAGTTAACCAAGTTGCTGAAAAGTGCAACATGGGGATTCTTATTGGATATAGCTCACATAATAGAGCCTATAGGGTATATAACAAGAAAACCCATGTTGTTGAAGAGTCCATGCATGCAGTATTTGATGAGTTCAGCCTAATCTACAAGGGCTGGCCCAGTTCTTCTGTTTTGACAGGAAGTGAAGATGCAATGGAAGAACTATCCATACAAGAACCTTCCAGCAATAAGTAAAGCAAATCCTGATACAGAAGTTCAAGAAGAAGCAGAGGTTCAAGATGCTGAAGATGTTGAAGAAGCTGCTGAACCAGTGGAAGAAGTTCAGCAAGTAGAGCACAAATTACCTGCAGCTACAAGACATCTCAGGGATCATCCCTTGGAACAGATTATTGGAAATGCCCACCAAGGTGTGACAACACAGAAGAAGAGCTCATAATGAGGCTCTGTTCCTCAGTTTTCTATCACATATTAAGCCTAAGAAGTTTGAAGAGGCCAATATGGATCCATTCTGGATCCATGCAATGCAAGAAGAACTTTTGCAATTCAAAAGATGCATAGTATGGAAGTTGGTGACAAGATCACAAGACACAACATCATTGGCACCAAATGAATATTCAGAAATATAGTTAGATGAGAATGGAACTATCATCAAAAACAAGGCAAGGCTGGTTGCAAAAGGATATATGCAAGAGGAAGGAATAGACTTTGACCAAACCTTTGCCCCAATTGCCAGGTTGGAGGCCATAAGACTATTCTTAGCATATGCTGCTCATAAGGGCTTCAAAGTCTACCAGATGGATGTCAAATCAGCATTCCTGAATGGAAAATCTAAAAGAGGAAGTATATGTAGAGCAGCCTTCAGGTTTTGTACATCCCACTCTCAAATCTCATGTCTATTTTCTTAGGAAAGCCCTGTATGGTCTTAAGCAAGCTCCAAGAGCCTGGTATGAGACTTTGTCCATCTTTCTCCTCAAGAACAAGTTCATGAGGGGAAAGATAGATAGCACATTGTTTCTTAGGGAAACAAGGGCCAAGTGTATCTTAGTCCAAATTTATGTTGATGACATAATCTTTGGGTCTACTGATGACAACCTCTGCAAGAGATTTGCCAATCTAATGAAGGGGGAGTTTGAGATGAGCAGTATGGGTGAGCTCAAATATTTCCTTGGGCTCCAGGTGAAACAGTCTGATGATGGAATTTTCATCTCCCAGACCAAGTACACCAAGGAGCTCATCAAGAAATTTGGGATGGAGTCTGCATCCTCCATGAGAACACCCATGGGATCTAATGTATCATTAGACAAGGATGAAAAGGGGAAGGCCTTTGATGAATCCATGTACAGGTGTATCATTGGATCCTTGTTGTACTTAACTGCTAGTAGGCCAGACATTATGTATTCTACATGTGTTTGTGCTAGGTATCAGGCTTGTCCTAAGGAATCTCACTACACCTCTGTCAAGAGGATTTTAAGATACCTAAGGGCAGCCTGAGTCTTGGCCTTTGGTACCCTAGGAACAATGACTTTGAACTGATAGGCTATTCAGATGCAGATTTTGCAGGATGCAAAGAGGACAGGAAAAGCACAAGTAGCACCTGTCAATTCCTAGGGAGGAGGCTGGTCTCATGGAGCAGCAAAAAACAAACCAGTATGGCCATATCCACAGCTGAGTCAGAGTTCATTGCAGCAGGTAGCTGCTGTGCTCAAATTCTATGGATCCAACATCAGTTGGAGGATTACAAACATCAAGGTAAGACATTCTCCCCTGCTGTGTGACTCATCCAGTGCAATTTCTATTGCTAAAAATCCTGTTTCCCATAGCAGGACCAAGCACATAGAAATTAGGTATCATTTTATTAGGGAGCATGTAGAGTGTGAAGATATCAAACTTGAATATGTCCCTACAGACAATCAAGTAGCTGATATCTTCACTAAGCCATTGGATGAGGCCAAGTTTAATGCTTTCAAGATAGAACTAGGGATGTTGAGTGTAGACTAGTACTCACATTGAGGGGGAGCTAGAATGGGATGTTCAAGTTGAACAGGTTCAGCTATAACAGAAAATTGCTCTCCAATAAGGGGGGAGCAGATTCCCTGCTCAGGTTGAGGGGGAGATGTCAAATGACAAGAATGTATAGGTTGACTTATAAGTTGATCCAAAGGGATCTATAGATGTTGCCTCCCTATCCCTAATGGGATAAATAGTTAAAGAACCCAGAAAGGGGGAGAAAGGGACAATGCTAAGTAAGAACCTTTGCTTAGGATATTAGAAAGAGGGAGATAGGGCATATGCTACACAGATCATTTTTGTGATATGGTTTTTGTTGTTAATGTACCTTAGCATTGGGGATGTTCTGCCTTCTTCAAATAGGGAGAGATTGTTGGGTATATTGCCCTCAATAGTTGCTTGATTTGAAGAGGCATCACTCTCAATGCTAAGGACATATTGTATTTGATGAGCTATACTTGTGTAAAATATACAGGTGCAGGTGACTCAAAAGGAAGGGCCAAACATGCCCTTAGATGTGGAGAAATCATCTCCCATAAATGATGTAGTCTCAGCAGAACCGCTAAGACGAGGGGTCAAAACCGCTGAGACGAGGAGCCGTCTCAGCGTATCCGCTGAGAAGAAGGTGTCTCCGCTGATAAGTTCAATATATGCTGAGAATCAGCGTGTTCGTCGAACGCTGAATGCCGTTCGTCGACCGCTGAGACGGGATCAAAGAAGGAGCCGCTGAGAATACACACAAGGCAAGAACGTCGAATACTGAACGCCGTTCAACAAACGCTGAGACGAGGAGCCGTCTCAGTGGAGCCGCTGAGAAGACACACAAGGCAAGATCGTCGAACGCTGAACGCTGTTCGACAAATGCTGAGACGAGGAGCCGTATCAGCGGAGCCGCTGAGAAGACACACAAGGCATATTTGTCGAGCGCTGAGCTGGCAAGATCGTCGAACGCAGGGGACAGCTGGTTCGTCGAACGCAGAGTGTTTCGCATTCGTCGAGCGCAGTCCTTCTCTATGGAAATGTAGGGCGGCGGGACCTGCGGCTAGGACAAGTTGCAGAAAAGCTGTTTGGGGTCTACCAGCTTCTCCCATACTTCTTAACAGATCAGCTAAGAGCCGTTGAAGATCAGAGATGTATAAAAGAAGAGTTAGGGCACATTTGAAACTCTCCGGTAACGTGCAAAGAGATCAACTGTTACATTGACGGCTGAAGCTCTCGTCTTCTTCCTCCTGCTCACTGAACAAGAAGAAGAAAACAGAGAAAGAAAGTTAGCTCCTCTGCAAGAAGGAGCAAGGTGATCTTCCATCACTCTGTCAAAGAGGAAGATCAAGTTAGTAGCTGGCATCGACATCTTCAGCTACAGGAAGCACAGACGGTGCAGGATCTACAGGAGATACCTATACTGTATAATATTCTAAATCATTTTTCTGTAGGCATTTTGCCTGAGCTGTAAGACTTTTTTGTCTGAGATTGTAGGAGGAGGAGTCCTCTGAGTAGTAGGACATGGGAGAGGTCTGAGCTGTAGGATCTGGAGCAGATCTGAGGTAGGGCTTAACAGCCTGAGTTGTAGGACATTATTGTCTGAGCTGTAGGAGGTGTTATCCTCTGAGTTTGTAGGGCAGTTGTGACTGAGGTAGGAGCTGGTGATATCTCTGAGTTGTAAGGACTTGTGTCCTGAGGTAGGATCATTCTTGATCTGAGAAGTTCTGAGGAACTTGTGCTGTAAGCTCTTTGAGCCGAGATTGGAGAAGTTGGCCCTGTCTAACACAATATTAGAAGGGTGGAGGGGGAAAGTGGACTACCCATAGACACACTATCTTTGGGGAACCGCAATAAATTATTGTGTGCTTTCTGTGTTTGCTGATTTGCTTGAACTAACTCTGAAAATAGCTAAAGCTAATCTAGTAAAATTTAAAAGACCTATTCACCCCCTCTAAGTGATTTAGACTACAAACCTTATATTCTTTCATATACCTCATACTGTAATGAAGTTTTCTGCTAGCATCAATAAGATTGAAGTTGTTTTTCATGTGCTTCTGGTTGTTGGCTTAAACCTTGAGATATACTATTCCTGGTCACTCCTAGATCTACGGAAAATTTCACATGGTATCAGAGGGAGGTTGGAGTGGATAGAGCAGTGAATAACTCATAGTTGCCATCGCCTTTGTGAAGAAGGAACCAGTGGTAGAGCCATGGAATCAAGAGGTCTTGGGATTGAGATGCTCAACTTGACTAACTTCAAGAAGTGGAAGTCGTGTATGCAGAGTTATCTTCTGGGCTGAGGACCTCTGAGGTGGTTGGAGGAGATACTACTGAAGAAGTTGTCCCAGTGGGGACAATGGTCATAAGGTGAGAAATTAGAGGAGGATTAATGCGAAAGCAGAATTCACTCTGAAGAGGGCTATATCACCTGACCTGTTCGATCACATCTTGGGGTGTGGATCAGCTGTGGAGATCTGGAGAGCCCTGGATGGGCTGTTTAACAAAAAGAATGTAGCGAGGCTACAGTTCCTGAAAAATGAGCTGGCTAGGTCGGCTCAGGGTGATCTTTCTATCTCAACGTTCTTTCTGAAGATGAAGAATCTGTGCGCCGATATTTCAGCACTAGATCCTGATGAGCCAATTTCTGAGGCGAAGCTGAAGAGGCACATCATTTGTGGCATGCGGAAGGAGTATGTGGCCTTTGTGACGTCGGTGCAGGGTTGGGCAAATCAGCCATCTCTGCTGGAGCTAGAGAATCTGCTTGCGTCGTAGGAGAGCCTAGCAAGGCAGATGGTGGGGGTGTCAGTGTCTGGGGGATAAGGAGAGGTTCTCTTCACAGGGAAGAAGAAGTGGGATAAGAAGAAGAAGACCGCTGGAGGCTATGGGACTTCAACTTCTAGACATCAGGAGAGGGGCTATGCTCCTAAGGCAGAAGGGAAGAAGAAGGGAGAAGGACCCAAGTGCTTCAGATGCGGGAAGCTTGGTCACATCAGGAAGGATTGTCGGGTGAATCTTCAGTCGGGGCATGCTGCTGCAGGGAAGGAGGAAGCTGAGGCCAGGCAGAATGATGGAGTATGGGAGGAGCCTTCTCGGCTTCTGTTGGAGCTGCGGCTCCTATCAACTATCAGGAGGACTGGATCGTGGACTTGGGGTGTGGTCATCACCTCACCGGGGACGAGTCGAAGCTTAATTCAGCATAGCCTTACTCAGGTAATGATGCCATCATAACTGCTGATAATACCGTGCATAGTGTCGAGAAGGCGGGTGTTGTTTCCTTGGGCAGTGATAGAGGGCCGCTAATATTGAAGAGTGTCTATCATGTACCTAGATTGAGGAAAAACCTCTTCTCCGTGACCAACGCTGTAGACGCTGTGTATCACGTTCTGTTCGGCCCAACAGAAGTGAAGTTTCTTCGAAATGTTGAAGCTGTGAAGGCGGAAGTCGTTCATGTCGGGAGGAGTGCAAAAGACTTGTTCATTTTATCGACAAGTTCCTATGTCGACAAGATGAGGACGAATGATAGTGCCATGATATGGCACGAGAGGTTGGGGCATGTAGGGATGGACAAACTGAAGGCTATGGCGGTGAAAGGTCTGGTCAAGGGCCTGCCTAGTCTATCGTCCTTCGGTGACGGTCATGTTTGCGCGGGATGTCAGTTCGGCAAGTCTCATTGACTTCCATTTGATAAGTCGCAGACAAGGAGTAATGTGTCGTTGGAGTGCATCCACGGTGACTTGATGGGACCGACTGCTACCCCAAGCCTCGGAGGCAGCAGGTATATGCTGGTGTTGATCGACGATCACACAAGATATGTCTGGGTTTATTTTTTGAAGGAGAAGACGGAGGCGCTTGCCAAGTTTTGTGGAGTTCAAGGAGCTTGTGGAGGGTCAGCTAGGCCTGCGGGTTAAGAAGCTGAGAACTGACAATGGGGGGAGTTCACCTCTGGTTAGTTCTCTAGTCTTTGCAGGAAGGTGGGCATCCAAAGGGAGCTTACTTGTGCGCATACTCCACAACAAAACGGAGTTGCAGAGCGGAAGATCCGTCATCTGATGGAGACCTGCAAGTGTTGGCTGCATGCCAAGAGTATCCCAAAGTCCTTCTGGGCGGAGGGAATGTCTTGTGATGCCTACGTCATCAACAGGATGCCTCTCAGTCCCATCAACATGTTGACCCCGCATGAGATGATGTTCAAGGAAAATCCAAGTGTGGCACACCTTCGGATGTTTGGTTCTACCTGCTATGTGCACATTCCAGATGCGCTTCAGACAAAGATAGATGCAAAAGCAAGGAAGCTGGTCTTCGTGGGATATGATGATCAGAAGAAGGGCTGGAAGTGCATGGACCCGGAGATGCGGAGATTTGTTGTATCTCGCGACATCGTGTTTGACGAGGGTGACGTCTTACAAGGGGAGTTCTGGTGTTGAGCTACCAGAAAGCAGGGTGGAGGAACCAGTGAGAGCTGTGGAAAATCTTCAGGTGGAGCTGCATGTGTCACCAGGTGGTCCATCTACTTCTAGTTCTGGGAAGGAGGCTTCTGGATCAGGAAGCAGGGGGAGCGATGCTCCAAGTACGTCTGGAAGGGGAGCTAGGGAAGAAGCAGTTGAGGATGTTGCGAGTCAGGGGAAGGAGCTGAGGAGATCAAAGGGAACGATCATTGCCCCTGATCGCTATACAAGAGGAAATATGGTGAGCTTTGTCTCATGTTTCTTTGCTGGTCCCCTGGATGAGCGGGAACCAGTGAGCTTCGAGAAGGCCAAAGGCGTGGAACAGTGGGATTCAGCTATGCAGGAAGAGATGTGTGCTCTTGAGAAGAATGAGACTTGGTCTCTGGTGCCCAGGCCCAAGGGTATCTCCCCTGTGACATGCAAGTGAGTCTATAAGCTCAAGAAGAAGGCAGATGGTAGTATCGAGCGTTACAAGGCTCGCCTTGTGGCTCGGGGATTCTCGCAGCAATACGGTGAAGACTATGAAGAGACATTCAGTCCGGTGGCAAAATGACTTCAGTTCAGGTTGTGATTGCCTTGGCGCCGTGTTGGGGGTGGGAGATTTGGCAGCTTGACGTAAATAATGCGTTCTTGTACCGCGAGATTGACAAGGACATCTTCATGGTCTAGCCGCCAGGCTTCATATCTGAAGATTTTCCTGACTATGTCTGCAAGTTCAAGAAGGCCCTGTATGGGTTGAAGCAAGCGCCGAGGGCGTAGTATGGAAATATAGCAGAATATCTCCTATTCTGTGGATTTGGTGCTTCAGACTCAGACTCAAGCTTGTTCGTCAAGAAGAGCGGGGAGCTTCAAGTCATCGTGCTGCTTTACGTCGATGATATGATCTTGACGGGGAATTCGAAGGAGGAGGTAGCAAAGCTTCAGGCTGAGCTATCTATCAGATTTGAGATGAAGGACTTAGGTGAGCTTCACCATTTCCTTGGACTCGAGGTGCAGAGGAAGGAAAGTGGAGTGCTGGTGTCCCAGGCTGGATATGCGGAGCGAATCGTGGAGCGATTCAGCATGAAGGAAGGGAAGTGCATCTCTACACCTCTGGAGAAGGCCATGAAACTTTGGAAGGATGAGGGGAGGATTCTAGAAGATCCGCTGGTGTTCCGAGCTCTGGTTGGGAGCTTGATCTATCTGACGATCACTAGGCCAAATATTGCATATGCGATTGGCAGGGTGAGTCATTATATGGCGGAACCTCGGATGGCTCATCTACTAGCGGCCAAGAATATATTGAAGTATGTCAAGGCGACTTCGGATATGGGTCTCCTTTACAGGAGGGATGCAGGCTTCGAAGTGCATGGGCACATGGATGCTGATTACGGGGGAGATTCGGATGATCGGAAGTCGACGTCTGGATTCGTCTTCATAGCGGGCCCTATGGCTATATCATGGTGCAGCAAGAAGCAGAATTTCGTGTCTGTCTCTACCACGGAAGCGGAATACAAGGCTTCGGCCTTGGCAACTCAATAAGCCATCTGGCTTAGGAAGTTGGTGGGAGACGTCCATAAGGAGGTTCGGGGTCCGACTCTTCTCCGCGGCGGACAATGAGAGTGCACTCAAACTGGTTACTAATCCAGTTTGTCACGCGAGGACCAAGCATATCGAGATCGAGCATCATTTCATTCGTGAGAAGGTACTGGAGGGTCTCTTTCGGTCGAGCATGTTCGGAGTCAGGACAACGTTGCTGACATTTTCACAAAGCCGCTGGCGAAGGGGCCGTTCACTCGGCTAAGGAGTTTACTTGGGCTGTTTTCAACTTCCCACTTCAAGGGGGGAGTGTTGAAAATGTTGAAGTGGAAGTTTGTGGAGTTGGCGGTCTGGGGGGAGATCGCGCGGTCTGGCAAACCGCGCGGTCTTGCGGTCTCCCTCTGCGGTCTGACCTCTCTGGTCTTGTCGCAGGTCTTCTCGGTGTGACCGCCATTCCTTCTGCTCAAGGGGCCGAGGTGAGGCCGTGCGGTCTGGTCGTGTGACCACGTGGCGGAGCAGGTTTCAGCATGGTGAGGACCGCGCGGTCTGGTTTGCGTGACCGCGTGGTATGGGCAGTCCGGTCTGGTGGCTGTCCAGTCTCTTGGTGGTGCACGTGGACTAAGGTGTTCTTAGTCGCGCGGTCTCTGGTTTGTGTTCGCATAGCTGGTATTTTAGCGATCTGCTGGTATATGCGGTCACTGGTGTTTGGTCGACTTGGCGGGCTATTGTCCTAGTCGACCTGGTGTGTTCGCGGTCTCTGGAGGATGTCGGGTGGCGAACACAGGTGGTGAGCATCATGACCGGGCGAGTTGTCATGATCGCACGGCTTCTGTTAAAGTCGGCGAGCTCACGACGCAGAGCGATCTTGCTGACCGCGCAGGTTGACCGGTCTTGGTCACGCGGTCAGAAGGCGGTGACTCAATCTCATAGGGTGGTGACTGGATCAGGTCGCACGCCTATAAATAGGAGCCACTGTAGCAGCAAAAATAATCGCACCAAGTGTAAGCAGAGCTCGCGGCTTGTTCCCCGCGGTCTCATTTTCTTGTGATCGGACGGTTTGCTGATTGAACTTCTTTTGTGCAGCTTCTGCAGATTGTGCGGGCAGCAGCGGTCACCTCTTCTTCTAGGGTGTTCGGGCGGTCTCGCGGCTTGCAGTGCGGGTTGCTGGAGTTCAGGAGAATCAGTGGAGGTCGCGGAGTTCTCAGTTGGTGTTGTTCTCGAGGGCAGGCAGTTCAGGCAGTCTCATGTTCTAGCTGAGCTAACTCGCAAGTCGGACGGTCAGGCGGTCTCAGTGAATCAGACCACTGGTTATATTTCTTCTTTCAGCATTGTATTTTCTCCTGTTTTTGTGTACTGGCGAAATCATGTCTCGCCATGTATACCTCGCACTGTAATGAATTTTCTGCTAGCATCAATAAAGATTAAAGTTCTTTTTCATGTGCTTCTGGTTGTTGGCTTGAACATTGAGATATACTATTCCTGCTCACTCCTAGATTTACGGAAAATTTCACACTACTCTCTTCACCCTTCCGCTTTTCTTTCCTTTACTCTTTCCCATGGTTCTTAGCGTTATCAATCGCCTCAACCTTCAGGGCAACTTCTACCACATCCGAATAGGTCTCTGATCGGTAAGCACACGCTAACTGCTGAATCTTGCTACGCAGCCCTCCCAAAAACCTTTTCGCCCTGCCCTCTTCAGAAGCCACAAGATCCTTGAGCAAACCTATTCAACTTACTAAACTCGATCTCATACTCCCCAACTGAGAGCTGCCTCTGCTTCAAATGCAGGAAATTGTTCATCAGATGGTCCTGCTCGACTGATGGCAGAAATTTCTTCAGCAATACTTTCTTCAACTGGTCCCACGAACACTCATCCGCAAGACCTTCCTTTGCTCGGATCCACCATCCTTTTGCAAGTCCCTTCAACTGAAAGGCGGAGACCATGACCTTCTGGTCCGATGAGATCCCTGAATAGGTAAACATCTCCTCCATAGCTATAATCCAATCGTCCAACGCCATAAAGTCAGCTCTTTCGTCATAGGTCGTGGGTTCTAGTCGCTGAAAGTGCGAAATAAAGTTCATCTATGGCGGAATGCTACAGGGGGAACGAGTGGTGCAGGACAGATGGGCTCCGGCTGACTCGTCATCGGCTGCTGCTGCTGCTGCTGAGTGCCAGTCAACAATACTTGCATCTGCTCCTTCATTGTGACCAACTATTGCGTCAATGCGTCATTGCTAAGAAGCAGCTCGTCCAACCTAACCTCGCTATACGCACCTAACGACACACCCTCAGATGTGGGAATAGGTCTCACAGGCTGACGCTTTGGAGACATATCTAAGGAAGACAAAAAACAAACAACCTATCAAAACTGGACTCAATCATTTAGGAAGAGAAGGCATACAAAAAGAAATACAAATGCTTGCTCTTGCTACTACCTTGCTCTGGGAAAAGTTTTAAATATGATATTTCGCTATACTCAGGATGATAAATCATCACCCCTGAATCCCTCGTGCACCTCTCCCGTATGCATGAAGGCTGAACATCTTTCTTTTAAAACCATGAGTGTACATGTGTCATCACATAGGTCTCCAGCTTGGCACATGTGCTTATGCAATGTTATGCAATGCATGCAGTGTTATGCAGTCTAAGAAAAGCCCTGATGCATGCTATGAGTGGCATACATATGCGATTTTATGCATCCCATACTACATATTACCGCATGTAACTGTGAGAATTTGAAAATAACAGAATTTTTATTTCCAAAAAACTAAGTATTACAAGAGTATTGCCTCCTTTATAGACTAGGAGGGAAAAGGGAAAAACCAAATACACAATGTGGGGCTAAATACAAATACAATACACAGAGAGATGGGCGGTCAGGCGGTCAGGCGGTCAGGGAGAACGAGACCGCAGCGACCTCTGCGGTCTGGAGAGGAGACTGGCGGTCACACGACAGGAGGAAGGTCGTGTGACAGAGAAGGCCAACAGACCGTGAGACCGCTCTGGCGAACACTCCCCCATAAGGGAGAGGCCAGGGGTACCAGACCGCTTCTCTTCATATGAAGCGATCTGATATTCCTGAGGAGAGATGACGGTCTGATTCCGGGAGACCGCACAGACCGCGGTTATCCAATGGTTATTTGATTGAGCTGGGGACCGCAAATCTTCATACAACATGATCTCGCACTTCTGAGGAGAAGGCGCGGTCTGGTGCTGGGAGACCGCACAAACCGCGGTTATCAGACCGTTACTTGATGGAGCTGGAGACCACTGATCTTCATATAACGCAATCTCATACTTCTGAGTAGAAAGTGCGGTCTGGTTCTGGGAGACCGCACAGACCGCTGGCACTAGACCGCTCGGCTTCAACCCTTTGAGACCGCATGGCTTCAACACTCCCCCGCAAGCTGGAGCATATATATCAATCATGCCTAGCTTGTTGCACACATCAGAGAAGGATGAAGATATGGGTTTGGTGAAGATATCAGGCAGCTCTTTATCCGAAGTAACGAATGGAGTGCAGATTTGTTTCTTCAAGATTTCTTCCATGATAAAATGACAGTCCACTTCAATGTGTTTGGTTCTCTCATGAAATACTAGATTTTGAGATATATAGATTGCAGCTTTATTGTCACAGAACATTGGCAAGGGATGGTTGTAAACTTCTCCAAAATCTAAAAGGAGAGTCCGTAACCACTTCAATTCACATGTAGTTTGGGCCATGCTCCTGTACTCGGCCTCAGCACTCGATCTGGAAACTACTGCTTGTTTCTTGCTCTTCCATCTCACAAGATTTCCTCCCACGAATGTACAGAACCCAGACGTGGATTTTTTGTCTCCTTTATCATCAGCGTAGCTAGCATCTGAGTAGACTTCTACCTTGAGATGGTTGTTTCTATAAAACAAAAGTCCCTTTCCTGGAGATCCCTTAACGTATTCCAATAACTTTAGAGCAGCCTGAAGATGACATTCCCTTGGGGCTTGCATGAATTGGCTGACCTTCCCAACGACATTACAAATATCAGGTCTTGTTACAGTTAAGTAGATGAGCTTGCCTACAAGACGACGATATCTAGTGCTATCAGGTAGAGGTGGAGTGTTATCATTCCAGCATTTGTCGTCTCCTATTTCCATTGGATACTTAACAGGTTTAGCACCAAGAAGACTTGTTTCTTTCAGAAGGTCATTAGCATACTTACGTTGTGAGAGGACAACATAACACTGCTTTCTTGAGATCTCAATACCCAGAAAATACTTTGGAGTCCCCATGTGTTTGGTTACAAAGTGTTGAAGGAGATATTTCTTTGTAAGTGTGATACCTTCAATATCATTGCCAGTGAGAAGGATGTCATCAACATAGACAGCCAGAACAACCATTCCATGAGAGGTCTTGCGAATGAAGAGAGAGTGATCTGCAGAGCTGCGGGCAAACCCAATTACCTTGATTACTTCGTTAAACTTTTCAAACCAGGCATGAGGACTTTGCTTTAGACCATAGATGGCCTTCTTGAGCTTACATACACGAGTTTCCCCCGGAGCAACATACCCTGGAGGTTGCTCCATGAAAACCACCTCTTGAAGATCACCATAAAGAAAGGCATTCTTGACGTCCAATTGAGTGAGTTGCCACTCTTTGTTGACGGCCACAGAGAAGAGGACCCTGATGGTTGTAAGACGAGCAACAGGGGAGAAGGTGTCAAAGAAGTCAACGCCATATGTCTGAGTAAAACCTTTAGCAACCAAGCGAGCCTTGTATCGGTCGACAGAGCCATCGACATGATATTTGATCACAAAGACCCATCTACATCCAACAACATCTAGGCCAAGAGGTGGAGGAACAAGGGTCCACGTGCCACGGTCTTGAAGAGTGGTTATTTCTTCATCCATGGCGGCCTTCCACTGTGGGATAACAAGAGCATCTTCATAATTAGCTGGAATGACGGTATCTGAAATAACAATAGCAAACGCCCTAGCAGAGGGGGTGAGTTGAGCATAGGTCACAACATCATGAATAGAATGTTGCATACATGAGCGAACTCCCTTTCAAAGGGCAATAGGGAGGTCTGCAGTAGGGACTGTATTAGCAGGAGAGTCATCATCGGAAGAAGATAATGCTGGCCCAAGAGTTGAGAGAGGAGGCCCCGGAGTAGGAGGACAAATGGTAGGAGACTCTGTAGATGGTGGAGTGAGAGGAGGAGGTGGTAGAGTTGGGAGAGAGGGTGTTGTTGGTGGGGAGTGGATGAGAGGAGGTGGTGGATCGGTTGTAGGAGGCACAAAGGTGGAAGAGTGAGAAAAGTATGGTATATCTTCAAAGAAGGTGATATCAGCGGAAACATATTGTTTGCGAAGTAGGGGATCATAGCATCGGTAACCTTTTTGAGTGGGAGAGTAACCAACAAAGACGCACTTAACAGCCCGAGGGGAGAGTTTGTCCCGACCTGGCGAAGGAGTGTGGACAAACGCAGTACAACCGAAGACTTTGAGAGGTAGCGGGAACGGTTTCAAGGTAGGATATAGAAGAGAAAAAGGTGTGGAGCCTTGGAGAAGAGCAGAGGGAATGCGGTTAATGAGATAGCAGGAGAAGAGGATGGCATGACCCCAATAGTTTTTGGTCATATTCATTTGGAAGAGTAAGGTGCGAGTCATGTCAAGGAGATGACGATTCTTACGTTCCGCGATCCCGTTTTGTTGAGAAGTATAAGGACAACTAGTTTGATATATAATGTCATGATTCATGCAAAACTCAGAAAAGAGATGAGATACATATTATTTAGCATTATCAGTGCGAATAGCTTTGATAGACACTCCAAATTGAGTGGAAATTTCATTATAGAAGGTTGAGAAAACAGTAAACAGTTCAGAGCGTTCTTTTAAAAGATACACCCAAGCACATCGAGAAAAGTCATCAATAAAAGTAACAAAATACAAACTACTCCCACCCACAGTCTTGGTAGGAGAAGGACCCCAGATATCGGAGTGAACTAGATCAAAGGGACGAGTCGAGCTACGACCATGCTTGGCAGGATAGGAAGCCCGATAGTGCTTTCTAAGTTGACAAGCTTCACAATTGAGAGGAGATGTATCGTTGGCGAAGCGAGGTAAAAGTTGATACAACAGCCGAGGTGGAGGATGACCAAGACGAAGGTGCCATTGATGGAGAGAATCAAAGGGTGTGGAAGTAGAATTAGCAGCAAGAACGTCAAGGAAGTAGAGGCCTCCACTCTCAGTCCTAGTAGCAACTGTTTCCTTCGTGTGCAGATCCTGAAAATAACAGTTAGTCGGAGTAAATATAATAGAACATTGTAACTGTTGAGATAGAGCCTTGACTGATAGTAAGTTGCAGGGAAATGTAGGCACATAAAGAGTATTTTAAGAGAAATCGTTGGAGTGACTTGAACAACTCCAGTCCCACACACATGTGAGGGAGAACCATCTGCTGTTAGAACTGGGGGAAAATTCGTGTGTTCTAGTAACTATGAGAAAAGGTCCGTTCCCTGTCATATGATTTGTTGCTGCAGAATCAATAAGCCACTTACCTTCAGTAACCATGTGCATTCTACCTGAGGAGGTAGCAACAGAAGCAGACGGTGGTGTAGTACCAAGATGAGAAGTCGCAGCAGCGGGGCGAAGGTGAGGATGCTTGAGATAGCAGTGGTCAATAGTGTGACCCTTCCGACCACAATGAGAACAGATGTACCGAGGAGGTCCGCGACCACCAATAGAACCGCCACGGCCACCGAGGTGATCACGTTCAGCCCGGTGAGCAAAGCTCTCTGGAGGAGGAGAGGACAACAAGGGTCGTTGGAGAAGGGAGGTAATGACATAGACCCGAGCAGCGGTGGCATCAAGGGTTGGAGAGTCAGCTTCCCCAAGAATTTGTTGCCGGATCATATCATAGGACTTAGGAAGACGGAGAAGGTAACACACAATGAATAGCTCCTGGAAGTGTTTATGCTGTTCCGCAAGATCAACAGAGAAGGGACGATGCTTAAAGAGTTCAGCCCCAAGGGCCTGAACCTCTTGATATACTGTGTTGGGATCCATGGTTGGGCGGGAAAAGAGATCAGCATACAAGGTGTAGATGCGGGAGGTTTTGGCACCTTTGGAATAAAGGGCAGCAAGATGGTTCCAAGCTGCTTTGACGGTTTCATCATGACGAATGATAGGAAGACACTCATCAGAGAGACTGTTAGCAAGCCAGGTGCGGACCAGAGCATCGCTAGCATCCCAATCATCAAAGGTAGCAGACCCTTTGAGAGGAGGATCATCGGTGAGATGGTGTCGTTTGCATTGAGAGCGTAAGAGGAAGGTGAAGGAGACTGATGAATAGTAAAATATACGTATTTTCTATATAGTTTCTTATATAGTTTTATACAAAATTTGTAATATTTCATTTAAATCATTGAATAAATGATTTGTTTTAACTTATATTTATATATAAAAGGAATTTTGTAAGTATATTTAAATATATGAAACTATATAGTATTTATGTAAATGTTTATGTAAATATATATGTAAATGTATATTTAAAGTATGGGTAAATATTTATTAAATAAAAACTATATATTTATGTAATTATAAACTATAAAAAAGTTAAATATATAATAATAAAAAATTAACTATATGAAAATATAAACTATAAAGAGTTAATATATTTGTGAATGTATTTATTTTAGTATGAATTTTTGAAGATATTTATATCTATTTTATTTAATATATATATATATATATTATTGTATTAGAGTTAATAATAATGATGTATAATACAATACTAAGAAAATTTATATATATATATAAATATATTATTAAGTTAATAAAAAAAGAAAAAAAAATAATAAAAGTTAATGTATATATATTTTCTGTATTTTAAAATTAAAGATAATATGTATTAACATAGAAATTCTATAAATATGCATAATATATATAATATTGATCTTGTGTTTACAGATAAGAACATTTAGCCTAGTGGAGTTGTTTCTTGGTTTGGTTTCTAAAGGTGGCGGGATCGAAACCAGCCCCTGCCTTTTTTGCTGGATTAAATCCAGGATCCGCTGAGACCAACTCCAACCCGCCAGCGCTGCTGCCCGCGCCCGTGCCCTGCTGTCCGCTGGCCGCGCCCGTGCCCTACTGCCCGCTGCCCTGCCTCCACGCGCCAGCCCGAAGCCCTCCAGCACACCCGCCAGCTGCTGCCCGCTGCCCTGCCTCCACACGCCAGCTCGAAGCCCACCAGCTAACCTCCAGCACACCCGCCAGCTGCTATCCGCACCCCAGACCGTCCAGCAGGCTCCACGTGTCCAGCCCTCCAGCTGCCTTCCTTCTAGAAGCTCCCACCAGCTGCCTTCCTTCTAGAATTCTGCTCCCAAACCCTCTATCCGCACCCCCAAGTTTTCTCTATAAATAGAGGCATACCCCCCTCACTATTTCTCCCTCTTGGATTGCCCATTTTGGGGTGATCTTCCACTTTTCTCCACTTTCCTTTCTTCTTATATTTTGTATTTTCTTTTTATGTTTTGTATTTTTTAATGTAATTAATTAAATGTTGTATTTTTCTTTTTAGTGTATAGTTTAGTTTTTAGTTTATAGTTTTGTATTTTCTTTATAGCTTAGTTTTTTAGTTTTTCTTTTTATGTAATTAAATGTTGTATTTTTATTTATTGTCTTTTTATTTCTTGTAACCTCTTTATTATGGCAATAAATAACGTTTAGTTTTTATTTCATGCATTTTTTCAATTTCGTAACGTAGTTTTATTTCCTGCAATTCCAATTCTATTTCGTCATTTCAATTCATAACTTAGCTTTATTTTTGTCCTGTAATTTCTATTCATAACTTAGTTTTATTTATGTCCTGTAAATTTCAATTCATAGCTTAGCTTTATTATCCGCAATTCAATTCCTGCATTTTTTCCTTTCTTTTAGCTAAATTTATTCGTTGCCATAACATCGGTTTTTCGCTTAGATTTGAATTTACGCGTCTATTTAATTTTCCGTTCTTTTCCTCCTTGACACGGTAGTTTAGAATGGATTATTAGGTTTGCGTTTAAAGTCGCTTCAAAGCGAGCGTTTTTCTGTCGTAATTTTTCTCATGTTTTTATCGTGTATTTTCCCGCACTCTTTGTTTTCGTATTTTTACTTTAAGATTTTATTATGTGTGTTTTCTCGCATTTGTTTTTGTTTTCGTGTTTTTATTCCCCGCATTTTATTTACTTATTTTTGGCTTTATGATTTTTACTTTGATTTTTATCCGCTCTTTTCGATTAAACAATAGCCATAGCTCGAAGTAACTATACTCGACGGGACCCAGGACTAAATACGACCTTGATATGATTTTTATCATATATACTACACGCGATAGGTGCGCTTGCCTCCTATTTCGTATTTTATCTATCAGAGACGCTCCAATCAGGATAATTAGAGCCAGTGAGCTTGGAGGAGGTGCAAAGATTGCCAGAAGTAGAGATAGAGGTAGTAGAGGTAGAGGTAGAGGCTGGAGTAGCCACAGGAGTGGAGGTGAGAACAGTATCAGAAGGGGTACCCATGAGAAGAGATCAGCAGGAGGAAAGGCAGATCGCACGGTCTCGCGGCAGAAGGCTGAAAAATAAGGGAGATCGCGCGGTCTGGAGGAAGAGAGACCGGCCGAAGAGAGAGAGAGAGAGAGTTCACAACACAAGGATCGTTGCGAGCTCTGATACCATGTGAGAATTTGAAAATAACAGAATTTTTTTTCCAAAAAACTAAGTATTACAAGAGTATTGCCTCCTTTATATAGACTAGGAGGGAAAAGGGAAAAACTAAATACACAATGTGGGACTAAATACAAATACAATACACAAAGAGAGCTGGGCGGTCAGGCGGTCAGGGAGAACGAGACCGCAGCAACCTCTGCGGTCTAGAGAGGAGACTGGCGGTCACAAAACAGGAGGAAAGTCGTGTGACAGAGAAGGCCAACAGACCGTGAGACCGCTCTGGCGAACACTCTCCCGTAAGGGAGAGGCCAGGGGTATCAGACCTCTTCTCTTCATATGAAGCGATCTGATATTCCTGAGGAGAGATGATGGTCTGATTCTGGGAGACCGCACAGACCGCAGTTATCCAATGGTTATTTGATTGAGCTGGGGACCACAGATCTTCATACAACGCGATCTCGCACTTCTGAGGAGAAGGCGCAGTCTGGTGCTAGGAGACCGCACAGACCGCGGTTATCAGACCGTTACTTAATGGAGCTGGAGACCGCTGATCTTCATATAACGCGATCTCGTACTTCTGAGGAGAAAGTGCGGTCTGGTTCTGGGAGACCGCACAGACCGCTGGCACTAGACCGCTGGCACTAGACCGCTCGGCTTCAACCCTTTGAGACCGCATGGCTTCAACAGTAAAAAAAAGAAAATCTAATAGACACACATGCGACCTACATTATGCATCCCATACTACAAAACATTCGCATATTGTCGCCTATGAGGATCCATATACAGACACATATTATTAATCCCATACTACATAATATATCACGTATACTTCTTTCATGCTTATGAGTGTAGTGTCCATGTTTCAGCCGAGATCTACCGATGACCCATCGGTGGGTGTATGCAATGAGTAACGATTCTCACCAGGTGGTTAACCGGGCCAACCAGACTATCCTAGCAACCCGGCTAACCTCCCTCTGATACCAATTATCATAACCCGCATTTTCCCTTCATATATAATTATAGAAATTTATGATCAGAGTTAGGGAAAATACACGATGTAATGCCACGTCCGGTAGGGTACAACTACTGAAGCTCAGGCTCCTCTATACACAAGATTAATTTTCAAAGGACATATTTGAAGTTTTAAAGATTAAGTTTATAGTTTAGCTTTGAGACCGTGTCCCTGACGCGCAAGTCCACAACACCACTATAGGCGGGTGTGAAGATGCGGTCTGAACGACAGTGTACCGGTCATTGTCAAGTAATAAAAAGGGGGAGTAAATCCCCGGATATCGAATCTCTCGAGGAATACGGGCTAAAGGTTATTTGCTTAGAGAGCGACTGAGATTGAGTCCTCTATAATTGGATTGAAACGGGGGGGGGGGGGGGGGGGGGGGGGTTGAGATTGTTCTACAACTACAACAATAAGAAAAGTAAATTAAAAGTGTGGGTCGCGTTCACCACTTCACACCTCCGCGGGTCGCCGACCTCCGTATCACAAGCATCATAACGCTCAAGAAACCACAAGCAAATCACAACAATGGAATGAAGGAAAGTGAAAAGACACTTAATAGTGGGAGGTTAGGCCTCCAATGCAATCCCAAGATTTATACAATCAATAACTAGTATTGAAAGATTATCCAAATAAAAGCATTCTCAAAATGAAGAACAAAAGGAAATTAGCCTGGTGCACAAGTGAGGGAGATACAAAAAAATGCTCGAGACACTTCCTCGGATGCGAAGTGAAGCTCCGATCTTTGGTTGTCGTCCGGGGTCTTCAGATCTATCACCTCGTATCCTGTCTTCTCGATGGTATGCACAGCTTGGAATCACCACAACACTCTAGCTTGCGGCTGGTAGTCACCTTGGATCTCCTCTAATGGTGCTTAGAGGATGGAGAAAGCATAGGGGATGATGCCTAACCTCTTGGCACTCAAGGGGTCAATTTCCAGCTGAAAACGGAGAGGAAGGCGTGAAAAATGGCGGAATTAGTGAGTCCAGATTACCTAAAATCGCGGAGCGAAAGCTTAAATAGGTAGCATAATAAATAGGGCGCACGAGCAGTGGCGCACGACCAGTGGTCGTGCGCGAAGAAAGGCCACTGCTCGCGCGCTAAGAACCTGTACCAAAAAACCTGGAAGACAGATGACGCACAATCAGGTGCACGACCAGTGGTCGTGCGCGAAGGAAGGGCCAGTGGTCATGCGCGAAGGAAGGGCCAGTGCTCGAGTAGCGCTCGGGCAGTTTTGGCCAACAATGCGCGACCAGTGGTTGTGCGCCACTGATCGTGCGTGAAGAAAAACACACGACTAGTAGCTTTTAAGTGGAAAATGTGTCAAACACGCCCCGAAATCTCTACACGACCATTGTACCAGCAAAAGAACTACACCAGACCACTGGTGGGACAATAAACACAGCATTCCAAGCATTCAAAACATATATAATTCATTGGTAAACACAACGAATGCAAGGAAATCAAAGAATCTTACCAAAAACGAACCAAACGAGTGCACTTCATGAAATCAAGAGGATATATGAAATAGGAGTGAAAATTTGCATAAAGTGATGTGCAAATGCAATAAAATAGGCTCAGATGAGTCCGTAAAACTCTATATAAATGGGACTCATCACACCCCCAGACTTACCTGTTTGCGTGTCCCGAGCAAACAATTCCTAAGCAAATGGGGAAAGAGAAGTAGCTGGCTTAAAATTACAACACTGAGTACCATGCGAAGTCACATGCTCACATGCAAAGAAGAGTAATAGAGAGGATTTCTAATTATACATTGTAGTTTATACATTTCTAAAAGAGTAAATATCTATTACTACTACTTATATTGGGAATCATGGTGAATCATCTGATCACACATACGGAGAAAGTAAACTAAACACTGAGATGAGCATTGCCAAAGACCGGGGTTCGGGATAAACTCCACCGAAATCCATCGGTGTAGGTGACCATAAGCTCGCCCGGTCACATTCTCTCCACAACACTAGATTGGTTCACTGCACGAGTCAGTAGGACTTTTTGGGATAAAACTGGGGCTTGGGTTGCGGTGAGGTAAACAATGGTAAACAAAAAGGCTAACTGCACCTAACCCAAATGAGCATGTAATACTACCCAAGCGCCAAAATACAATGCAAGTGCACCACACCCCCAGACTTAGACTTCTGCAACCTGGGTGTGTGCACCGCCTACTCCCAATACAAATTTTACAAATGATTTTCAATTCGGCCCTTTTCTCTTTTTATTTCAAGATAGGCAATTTTCTGTTCTTTTCTTCCTTTTTCTCTTCTTCTTTTCTTTTTCCTTTTTATTTCAGCAAATTTTACATCAACACAACCATATTCAGATAATTGCACCACAATCAACATTCCAAAAGAAAATGGTAAAATAACTATAGCTCAAATTCAAGTGTGCGACTAGGATCAACTTTTAGGCTTTGGTGAGATATATGTGGAGCTGAATCAAAAGGAAGGGATAAGCACAATGGGGCTAGCAAGGGTAGATAGTAGGACTGAAATAAAAGCTCAACCAGGCCAATGATATGGCCTACGTCACTCTCATGCAAATGAGCTATCCTATGTCCATGCTTCAAGAATCGCTTGGGGCAAGTTCTTAGTCATCGAGAAAGATTTTCCTTCCTCCCGACTCAAGCAATACGAGTCTAGCGATAATTTACTCACATCCCTATGCTACCGTTTGATTCAAACTAGATTCACCACTATGAGTAGAGTAAACAACATTTACACTATAGAAATATACAAAACTATAAGTATAAAGAGAAATCAAATCTACATTAATTCCTATGCAAGAAGGAAGCACTCGACTAGAAGCACTGCTGGAGTCAACATTTTACTCCATCTCACAATCCAATGCCAACACCTAAACTTTCCCATTAAAGAAAAAGAATTAAATTCAATTCGGAGCATGCATACAGATGAGTACGCGCTCAAGTGGGTGCGGAAAGAAAATACGAGAAATAGAAATGTTCAATTTTTTGGAAAATGGAGCAAAATTGAAGAAGAAATACTAACGGAAATGCGTAAAGTGTGAGTGTTCAAGCGATTTGGCCAGACTTAAACTAAGCATTGTGCTCAATGCAATATAAATGAATGAGAGGGGTACAAAAAAATGAGAGGATAGAGATGTGTTACCAAATGCCCTACTAAGGGGCATTGCCGGAAGTGCGATAATCCAAGTTGGACTGTACCCGGTTCCCGTATAAGATGTGATTGCCTGCGGTGGTGACTATACTCCAGATCCTGTAAAAGATTAGAAAAAGAAAGAGATATGCAATAATAGAGATACACTGGGGTGCCTCCCAAGAGCGCTTTGTTTAACGTCCTTGAGTTGGACCAAATACCTGTATTAAGCAGTTTATATATTGTCTGTGCGGAAATATTAAAGTAGTCCAAACAAGAAGAAGAAGAAAAAAATACACATTCACCACCCCAAGGAAATGGGGTCAGAATAGACAAAACCAGATCATCTATACGCTGATTTCCTCCAGAGTTCAGCTTGGAGAGATGAGGCAGAAGGTGCCCCGGTGCTCATGCACTGGGGACAGAATTTTCTGGCCCCAACACGAGCGACGATGGCTTTTGCAGCCATGCGCGCGTTGCACTCATCACTCAACTTCTTCTTCTCTTCCACCCGGGGTGATTTCCACCGAGCGGCTTCTTCAACGACCTGTTTATTAAGAGAGTCATAATTGCCATTGGCGGTACCCTGTTCCACATCTCCTTCTTTAGTTCCATCATCATACCAACTCTAATCAACTCAGCATCAACATTCTCATCAGCAGCTTTTTTCATTTCATCCTCTTCTTCTTCAACCTCAGGATGAGGTTCTCCGATGTCTTCCATGTTCTTGACAATCTCCTTAGTCCCTGCACACTTAAAATGAGTGTTATTCAAAGCATCACCGCACCGAGGTGTGGTGGTTTCATTAAGTAGGCAAGAGGATGGAGGTGAGATGAAATTACAAGGTAAAGAATGTCTAGCTTCTGCACAATGAAGCGTAGCGCCAAGAGCCTTAAGCAATGGTAATCCGATAATCGGTGGTGAGTCATTTTCCGGAGGTCCCATCACTTGGAACTTAGCACTGGCAGCAATACCCTCAACTTCCACCAAAACATCAGGATCAGCCCCAACTGTAATGACACGCTCACCATTTGCAAGTTTTAGCGGGACAACTTTCTCCACATCAACATGGATGTTGAATTTCTCAACATCACGTGGTGCGACAACGTTATGGGAGGAACCTGTGTCCGCTAAAACTTGCGTTTGGACGTTATTGATTGTATAGTCAATCACTATGCTCCCACAGGATTGAGGTGCAAGATCCAAAAGTGATCGGCCTTGCTCCCGTGGATTTGTTTCGGGTTGACTGGGGAGCGTGCCAGACATCCTTTTTGTAATCAATTTAGCTAGCTGGGAGAGTTGGTGTAACAAATTTTTCATCGTAGCGCTTTGATTTGCCATAAAAGTCTTTGTAAAGTCGATGTGTTGGTCAAGCTTATCCTCCCAAGAGGCATTTTTGATGTTTCTTCCCTGGTAGTAAGGTTGGGGATTATTGTAAGGCTGTGGGGGGCGGCTGCCACTCGCCTGCCTACTATAAGGTTGTTGTTGGACATCTCTCCAACTAAAGTTTAGATGATTTCTCACCCAGGATTATACGTGTTGGGGAGAGGGGGGGGGGGGGGGGGGGGGGGCTCGCTGCTGATTACCTAGATAGTTGACCTCCTCAAAAGAGTCAGTGGGAAATATTTCGGCAGGGGAGCTTCCCGTTTGGCATTCAAAGGCGTGATGCCCATTGGCACCGTAGCTTTGGCAAGATACAATAAAGATAGGGGCAGGGGCAGGTGCGAGGGTAACTTTCCTCAGACTTAGCTCTTCAATTTGCTTGGACATTGCCCCCAATTGGGCGGTGATGGCTGTATAGGGATCTACGTGATGTAAACCAGCCACCGCCTTTTTGGGTGCATGCCTTCCATCACCCCACTTTGCGTTCTGTAGAGCTAAGTTCTTCATGATTCCCCACATATCCTCAGGGGCCTTCCGCATCATAGAACCTCCGGCAGCTGAATCAACATTCGCTCGAATGTTGGGGTCAAGAGCCCCATAGAAAGTGTTGACCAAGGCCCAAAGAGAGATCTCGTGCTGTGGACATCTCCTCAGTAGTACATTGAACATCTCCCAAGCCTCAGCGAGAGATTCTTGATCATGCTGCCGGAAGGTATGAATTTCAGTGCACACAACCAGGATTTTAGCAGTAGGAAAGAATTTCGAAAGGAATGAACTAACAAGATCGGCCCAAGAAGTGATACTCCCCGGAGGAATTGAGAATACCCAGGACTTGGTCCTATCCTTTAATGTGAAAGGGAAGAGTTTCATCCACATTGTATCATCAGAGATTCCATTGATCTGGAAGGTATCGCGTATCTCAGGGAAACTATAAAGATGTCGATGCGGATCTTCGAGAGGAAGACCGCTGAACTGAACCAAATTTCTCAACATATTCAGGATAGAGGGTCTGATCTCGAAGTTCGAGTTGGTAATCGTCGGGCTCATCGTAGTAAATACACTGCAAATGGTAGGGGCAGCGCATTCATACATTGTACGAGCACACTGCTGTACAGTGTCTTCCTCTACTCGAACATTCGGATCATGCTGATCATCAAACTCAGCATTCTCCTGACCTAGCTGGCGATTAGGGCGAGGATTTAGATCCATGATCCGAAGTTGATTTTGTTGCCGAAATCTCAGAGCACACTCGATTTTAGGATCGAATGGGGCAAGCCATCCCTTTACCTTATCCAATATGTCAAGGAGAACGAATATAGAAAACGAAAATAGTTAACAACTCAAAGCAGAAAGCAAGAACAACAACAAGAAACACAATACACAAAGGAGAGAAGTCAAAATCAGATATCTTTCGACAAATAATCAAAACTAGCCGTAATCCCCGGCAATGGTGCCAAAAACTTGACACGCAAGTGCACAACACCGCTATAGGCGGGTGAGAAGATGCGGTCCGAATGGCAATGTACCGATCATTGTCAAGTAATAAAAAGGGGGAGTAAATCCCAAAATATCGAATCTCTCGAGGACTACGGGCTAAAGGATTATTTTCTTAGAGAGCGACTGAGATTGAGTCCTCTATAGTTGGATTGTAATGGGGGTGGGGGTGGTGGGGGGTGGGGGGTGGGGAGGGGTTTGAGATTGTTCTACAACTACAAAAATAAGAAAAAGAAAGTTAAAAGTGCGGGTCGCCTTCACCGCTCCGCACCTCCGTGGGTCGCCGACCTCCGCATCACAAGCATTACAACGCTCAAGAAACCACAAGAAAATCACAACAATGGAATGAAGGAAAGTGAAGAGATACTCAATAATGGGAGGTTAGGCCTCTAATGCAATCCCAAGATTTATACAACTAATAACTAGTATTGAAAGATTCTCCAAATAAAAGCATCCTCAAAATGAAGAACAAAATGAAACTAGCCTAGTGCACAAGTGAGGGAGATACAAACAAATGCTTGAGACTCTTCCTCGGATGTGGAGTGAAGCTCTGATCGGTGGCTGTCGTCCGGGGTCTTCATAGCAGTCACCTCCTATTCCGTCTTTTCGATGGTATGCACAGCTTGGAATCACTAAAACACTCTAGCTTGCGTCTGGTAGTCACCTTTGATATCCTCTAATGGAGCTTGGAGGATGGAGAAAGCATAGGGGATGATCCCTAACCTCTTGAGCGCTCAAGGGGTTAATTTCCTGCTGAAAACAGAGTGGAAGGCATGAAAAACGGTGAAGTTCGCGGGTCCAGATTACCTAAAATCGTGGATCGGATTCTTAAATAGGCAGCAGAATAAATAGGGCGCACGAGCAGTGGCGCACGACCAGTGGTCCTGCATGAAGAAAGGCCACTGCTCGTGCTCTAAGAACCTGTACCAAAAAACCTGGAAGACAGATGGCGCACGACTAGTGGTCATGCGCGAAGGAAGGGCCAGTGCTCGAGTATCGCTCAAGCAGTTTTGGCCAACAATGCGTGACCAGTGGTCGTGCACCACTGATCGTGTGTGAAGAAAAAAACACGACCAGTGGCTTTTAAGTGGAAAATGTGCCAAACACACCCCAGAATCTCTACACAACCATTGTACCAGCAAAAGAACTACACCAGACCACTGGTGGGACAATAAACACAGCATTCCAAGCATTCAAAACGTATATAAATCATTGGTAAACACAACGAATGCAAGGAAATCAAAGAATCTTACCAAAAATGAGCCAAACGAGTGCACTTCGTGAAATCAAGAGGATATATGAAATAGGAGTGAAAATGTGCATAAAGTGAAGTGCAAATGCAATAAAACAGGCTCAGATGAGTTTGTAAAGTACTATATAAATGGGACTCATCAGTGCCTCGGTCCAGTGGATCAACAAGTAAAAGTATAATAATACGTAGCGGAAAATACCTTCGTCTTATCCTGAGTGCACTAAAAAAAATACCCCAAGTGTAAGAAATTCTCTAAATTTAGTATAAATAAAATGTTTTCCATATACGCAGTCTAAGGTAGGTGATATATTCATAAAAACCATGCTATGAAGTTGAAATGCAATTTTGACACTTAAAATACCTATTATGCATCCTAACATAAAGCCTTCTCAGAGAGGAGTATTTCACCAACAAGATGTATTAGCAGAACAGTAAAAGTAACATAATACAACTAGAAACTACTATTGGCGTCAACAAGCTGACACAAACCCATAGAGGAACACGAAAGAGTCTACAAATAACAAAAGAACTCCTCACCGAGGAGCGAAGAAGGAACCACCCTCAAAAGCCTGGGAGCAACCTCTTGATCACCAGCTCAGCTACAAACCTGAACCTGAGGCATTAAAAAGAAAGGAATGCCTCAGTCCAAAGGGAAGCAAGAAAGACGCAAACAAAACTAGGAAGAATTACAAGTTAGCGAGAGAAATAAGAGTAAAGTAAATCTAGCGAAGTCAGCATAACAAGCGAGACAAAGGGGAACTTGCACCAAGTGAGCCTATCAAGCCAACCACGTGTCTGCCACTGCGACTCAGAGAAAATGGCCAACTTGACCAAAACTAACCACGTGTCCGTCCCTGCGGCTCAGAGGTGATGGTCAAACTGATCAAAACCAAAACTTTCCTGCCAGTGTGGCTCAGAGGTGGTGGTCAAACCGATTAACAACCAAGAAGAAAATACTTTCCATTACCAACTTGCCATAACATGACAAGAATTTAGCGATGAGCAGTCGGAATAACCCCTAAGACCATTTTACCGATACCAACTCTCATAAATATAGCAATGTTCGACAAAGGGTCGCCACAAAAACATAGGGTTTACGAAACACCCCAAAGGAAACAAAATCCTTAACATACCATCCCACCTAATAGAGTTTATCGGGGCGACGCGGGAAAGAGCAAGAAAGAAAACAAATAAAAAGAATAAATTCCCCCCCCCCCAAAATGGTAAGGGCTCCCATCGATCGACGAGAGCTCCCATCGATCGACGGGAAGGCCCATCGATTAACGATCGACGGGCAATCCCGTCGATCAAAAGGAGGTCTCGCCGATCGATGGGAATGTTCGTTGTTAGGAACAGTTCCCAGCAGTGTTCCTAATTTGAAGAAGTGCTCAGTTTAAAGATAGGTACAAGTTTTATTTGATGTTATATCTATTTCATGCTTGCAGAGATCAAACAATATGTACAGTACTTTAATAACTTCACTAAGTACAATATCATCGAAAAGGACTGACATATCGTCAGAAAGAGTATGCACGTCATCGAAATGATGTGCAGAGCAAAGCAGAAGAATCATGTCAGTTGTCGTCGAAATGACATGTGCATGATGATATCGCCGTAACACTACAACACCACACGGCGATATCAGGATGTCAAGATGAAGGAAGAATACTTGAGTACAAGTATAAGATAATGTCAATGACATCGTCGTAAAGAAGCCTTGTCATCAAAAAGGCTAAGTAAAACAGATGTCGACTACATCATCGTAAAGAAGACGTTTCGTTGAAAAGGCAAAGAAAGACTGATATCGACGACATCGTCGTAAAGAAGCTGTGTCATTGAAAAGGCAAAGAAAGACTGATATCAATGATATCGTCATAAAGAAGGCTTGACGTCTAGAAGACTAAGGAAGGTCTTATGAAGATAGGTAGCTGCTGAAGAAAAGCGACGTAATGGTGATTATGGCGTTGATAAGACAAGGTGGTGTCGAAGACATCGTGAACAAGACATTGAGGAGTCAAGATTACACCGACATCAGTTAGATGACTTCATATCGTCATAAGTGCAAGTGCAGAAGGGAGGTCCCGTATCATCGTGATATCCTTGTCTGAAGAAGACGGAAGAAGACTTGAAGATCAGCCCAAGTCCAAGACAACGACAAGCTTTGTCGTCGAGATATTGTTCATGTCGTCGTAACGCTGGAAATATCATCGAGACAGATTCAAATTCTGTCAGAAGCGCTGTCAGCAATTAATATCACAGCATGATTGTCCACTCATCGCATGCTCTTAAAGTATGGGGCGTCTGGCATTAAAGGACTGTTAAAGTTTTGAAGTGGAAGTGTCAGGCTGGGCGGTCTATTTTTTAGACCGCAAAGACCGCACGACTTGTGTTGCGGTCTTCCTCTGGAAACTGCGAGCTCAGTGTGGCAATCTGGCTAGTGTGGTTGCGCATCTCTGGTGTTGGCTTTATGTGTTTGGTCTGCCTGTTTTGCCCAAGTATACTTCTTCTGGTTTAGACTGTGCAGTCTGTACTGGAGGTCGCTTTTATGGTCTCGTACTGCGACCTGCATGAGTTTGTTCTGGCGGTCAGCTTGGTGTGGTAGAATGTTCATGTGTCTCCAATCTTATAAGAGTCCGGGCGGGTTGTATGAGCTTGTTTCTGGCGGTCTTATAAGAGACTTGGCGGTCTTCCGGTTTGTTCTTGGCAAGATGTCTTGGACAGTTTTGCTTAAGTGTAATAAGGTCTTGATGAGACCACGCGGTCTGGTACTGGAGACCGCTTGCTTCAATAAAGAAGGTGGCTGTATCCCTTGGGGCGGTGACGACATCCGTTCATTTGCCTATAAATATGGACGCCGGGGTATCCATTCAAATGCAAGAACTGTAAGTACACAAGTTGGCTTGATTGTGCCTGTCTGACTTTGAGGTCACGCGGTTTGAGTTGTCTGACCAGGTTGTTCTGTTCACAGGTTAGCAGCTAGCAGTCACCGTAAGCATTCTCCCATCTTTCCAGCTTTGAATAAACTAGTTCGGCAGCGGTCGGTCTATGCGGACTGTGTTTAGGAGTTCTTGGACTGTGCAACAGACTTAGTTGATCAGGCGGCCTTAAGTGGTCGGGCGGTCTTAAGTTGCGGTCTTGCAGCAGGAAGCAGTTCTTCATCAAGTGTTCGCGGGTTCTTCTGTGATCTTGAGACCGTGTAGTCTGGGTGATCAAGAAGTGCAGACAGTTGTTTTTAGCAGTTGAATAATGCAGCGAGTTGTGCGGTCTGTGATTGCGGTCTGACAGCAGCGGCTTGTGCTCTGTTCACGCGGTCTTAGGGATTGCCATGCGGCTTGCCTGTTCGAGCGGTTTTGTAACACCCTCCCTGTTACATAGAATATAGCAATAGGTCTGGCCGGGACCCCACGCCATATTAAACGAACAGAAGAGCGCGTTACTGAATTAGTTTTAAACAATTAAGAACATAACCATCACAGTACACAAAGTCGTACAACGGAAGCATTTAATTTATTGAGATAAAACCAGTTCACAACTTGTCCACTTATGTACAAGGAATGAAATTACAACAAAGAGCTTGATATAGTGTTTTACATCAACTAGGTGGCTTGCAAACATCGGCACGCAGGCCGGCTACATATGAAAACAGTAAATAAAGAACTTGTCCTTCATGGACCAACAAAGCTCAACAGCAGGGGCTTCAACCCATTATTTCCCGCTAGTCTCGCCAGGACCTGTACAAACAAATCCACCAAAAGAGTGGGAAAACAAGTAACCGATCAGCTTTAGCTGACCCAGAATATAACGATCCCACCCCATGCTCGGGGCGGCGGTGCTCCTTCCCTGCAAGCAAGCAATAACAGCATATATATTTCACAGGTGCGTCTAAGCACCGCACAAAAACATTCATCTTACGGTGACGTCAAGTCACACGTCATGTGCACTCACAACACGTCATCCTCAAGTCCTTTTTCAACTTGGATGATCCGATTGACCTAGGTCGTACACACAAAGTGCCGACACTCTTTGAGCTCGGTCGTACACATGAAGTTTCAGTACGATTGTTATGAGCTAGATGTCAGGATTCACCTATGCCTGGCCCCGGGTTCGGTTTAGCTTATGCCCGCGCTCATAAATGTCAGGATTCAACTAAGCCTGATACGGGTTTGGCTTCCCCTTGTGCCCGACAAACTATAACCTCACAGGGTCATCACCTCAGCCTCAGGGGCTATTTTCGAGTGCCCCAAGCAATCTCAAGGATCACTGGCACTAGCGCCAGCGCTAGCCATCAGAACACATATCTGTTAGCTCTTTCGGGTATTTCTAGAGGGTCACCTCCAGGATTCCTTGCAGCACATCATAGTACCCAGAACCCGAAAACATACATGCACAGAGTCTTCTCCAGAGTGCAATATAGCATATCAACATCACCAATCTAGACCAACCTGTCCAGATGGGCTTCACACAGTATGCCAATGTCCGTACTGCCATTCCGGACTCTATATGCAATTTCTACGGGGATAACATCGACCCGCCGAAAGAACCCATCTACTAATTAGTAGAAATCTTCCAAATCATGCAAATCAAAGGACGCACATGCCCAAAGATGTAGAAAGGAGAATCGTTACCCTCGACGCTCATTTTTTGTGCCATAACCAGAGATTGATCCGGAGGGAACTTGCTGAAATAGCTTCCTCTCTACGGAGTTGACGATGGCACAAGAACGCAGGATCTCCTTCGCAGATTTGCCCCAACTAGTCTTCTTCCCAAGCTCTTAGCTTCCTTTGGCGTGGAAAGACAGAGAATGAACAGACAAGTGAGAAGAACAGCCGAAAACAAGCCTTTTATACTTTTCCTCTACTGCCGGATCTAGCCACTAGCGCCTGACGCTAGCCCAGAGGCGGTACGGCCGATCTTAGCCACACCCGCTGAAGAAGACGCTAGCGCGGGCGCTAGCGCTACCGCCTGCGCTATCTAATTTTGACGAATTTCTTGGGAAATGCCATATTTGTCGAGAAAGGATACATTTCACGGGAAATATACTACTGCCGGCGCTATCGCTAGTGCCTAGCGCTAGCTCTTTTGCTCCATTCGTCGAGAAAGAACACATTTCTCGGGAAATGCACTAGCTCCTCGGGAAATGCACGCATTTCTCGGAAAATGCACTACCGCCGGCGCTATCACTAGCGCCTGATGCTAGCTCATTAGCTTACGAGCACTCCCACTTTATTTGCACACGAAACTTAGGGTCTTACAGGTTTGGCAGTCTTTGCTCTGGCAGTTTGCTGGTGGCTTATTTTTTGTCTCGTGCTTCTCTCCTCTGTGATTCTTATGAATCATGTCTCGCCATGTATGTCTCGAGCTGTAAAGAGATAGTTAATACAAAAGAACTATTCTGTCTTCCCATTGTCATTGATTATCATACTTGTGGATTGTGTTGAAGTGTTACACATTTTTACTTTACTTTGGACCTCTAAGAATTTTAACATAGTATCAGAGAGAGGTTTCTGAGAAGTAATCAGTGTTGTCTTCTGCTTAGATTTTTGCAAGTCAGTTGTCAATCAGTGAGATAGCAATGAAAGAAGGATATGCTAGAGCTCTTGGTATTGAGATCCTTACGCAGAATAACTTTAAGAATTGGAATTCATGCATGGAGAGCTATCTTCTTGGTGAGGACTTATGGGAGGTTGTTGGAGGAGAAGCAAGACAAGCTTTTGTTCCTGCTGAAGGGAATGCTGAGCTCGTGAAGGCTTGGAAGAGAACTAATGCAAAGGCAGAGTTCACTCTCAAGTGAGCTATCATTCCAGAGTTGTTTGATCACATCATCGGATGTAGGTCAGCTGCTGAGATTTGGACAGCCTTGGATGGCTTGTTCAATAAGAAGAATGTAGCTCGGTTACAATTCTTGGAAAATGAGTTGGCGAAAGTAACTCAGGGAGACTTGTCCATTTCAACGTTCTTCTTGAAAATGAAGAACCTATGCGCAGAGGTATCAGTATTGGACCCGGATGAGCCTATCTCAGAAGCAAAGCTGAAGAGACACATAATCCGCGGCTTGCATAGGGAGTTTGTAGCCTTTGTTACTTCTTTGCAAGGCTGGGCCAATCAGCCATCATTGCTGGAGCTAGAGAACTTGCTTGCGTCGCAAGAGAGTTTGACTAAGCAAATGGCGGGGATGTCAGTCTCTAGGGGAGAAGATGAGGTTTTCTTTTCTGGAAAGAAGAAGCGTTGGGACAAGAAGAAGAAGTCATCTGGTAATGATGGTCCATCTACTTCATATCAGCAAGAGACGAGTTATGCTCCTAAGTCTGAAGGGAAGAAGAAGGAAGGACTAGATGTTACAGGTGCAACAAGCTTGGTCACTTCAAAAAGGACTGCAAGGTCAATCTTCAGCCAGGGCATGCTCCAGGAATGGAGGAGGCTGGTTCCAATGCAGATGATAGATGGCGTGATGGAGCCTTCATGACGGGCACGTGTGTTCGGGCTATGACATCCATTAACTATCAGGTTGATTGGATAGTGGACTCGGGTTATTGTCATCACCTAACCGGAGACGAGTCGAAGTTCTCTTCTTTGCAGACATATATAGGTAATGATGCTATCATTACGGCTGATGATATTATACATGTAGTAGAGAAGGAGGGTGTTGTTTCTTTGAATGATGATAGAGGTACTCTTACGTTGAATAGTGTCTATCATGTTCCGGGGATGAAGAAAATCCTCTTCTCGGTGACTAATGCTGTGGATTCTGGCTATCACGTTCTGTTTGGTCCAACAGAAGTGAAGTTTCTTAGAAATATGTCAACAGTGGAGACTAAAGTCAGTCATGTTGGTAGAAGGGTGAAGGACTTGTTTGTGTTATCAACAAGTTCCTATGTTGATAAGATGAGGACTAATGATAGCGCTGCTATCTGGCATGAAAGACTTGGGCATGTTGGGATGGACAAATTGAAAGCTATAGCAGGGAGAGGCCTTGTGAGAGGTCTGCCTAGTTTGTTATCCTTCCGCGAAGGTCATGTTTGTGCAGGATGTCAATATGGAAAGGCTCATCGCCTTCCATTCGATAAGTCACAAAGTAGATGCAAGGTGCCATTGGAGTGTATTCATGGTGATCTGTGTGGACCTACCGAGAATGCCAGTCTTGGAGGAAGCAGGTATATGCTGGATTTGATTGATGAATTCACTAGATATACTTGGGTATATTTTCTGAAGGAGAAGTCAGAAGCATTCGCGAGGTTTGTGGAGTTCAAGGAGCTAGTGGAGGGTCGGCTCAACCTGCGGATCAAGAAGTTTACAACTGACAATGGAGGGGAGTTTACCTCCAAAGCGTTTTTTAACTTCTGCAGGAAGCATGACATCTAGAGAGAGATTTCTTGTGCTCACACTCCACAACAAAATGGCATTGCAGAGCGGAAGATCCATCATTTGACGGAGACCTGCAAGTGCTGGCTTCATGCCAAGAATATCCCAAAGTCCTTCTGGGCAGAGGGAATGTATTGTGCAACTTATGTCATCAATCGGATGCCTCTTAGTCCCATCAGCATGAATACCCCTCATGAGTTGATGTTCAAGATAAAGCCCACGGTGGAACACCTTAGAGTGTTCAGATCTACCTACTACGTGCATGTTCCTGATGCCCTCAGAATGAATCTAGATGTGAAAGCAAGGAAGCTAGTCTTCGTCGGTTATGATGACCGGAAGAAGGGTTGGAGATGCATGGATCCAGAGACACATAGAGCTGTGTTCTTAAGGGATGTGATATTCGATGAGTTGACGTCATACCAGGGTAGCTCTTCTGTTGAGTTACAAGGAAGCATGGTAGATGGTGGACCAGGTGAAGCTACTAAGGAGGTTCTGGTGGAGTTGCCTGTTTCTCTAGGTGCTCCGGGTGCTTCTAGCTCTGGGCTAGGTGCTTCAGGTTCTGGAAGCAGGGGGAGCAATGCTACAAGTATGCCTGAAAGGAGAGTTAGTCCAGAACAAGTAGTTAAAGAGGTGGATCATAGTAAAGCTCTAACGAGGTCCAAGAGGACCATTATTCCACCAGATCGATATACGGGGGGAAACTTGGTGAGCTTCATCTTATGTTTCTTCGTAGGTCCCCTGGATGAGAGAGAGCCATCTTGTTATGAAAATGTCATTGGAGTCAAGGAGTAGGAAGGAGCCATGGATGAAGAGATGGCTGCCCTCAGGAAGAATAAGACTTGGGACTTGGTGCCAAAGGTTGAGTGTGTTACTATGGTGACTTGCAAGTGGGTTTTCAAGCGGAAGAAGAAGGTTGATGATAGTATCGAGCTAGACCCCTTGTGCGCGTTTTTGAGTCGAGCGAGTTGACTCGAGCTCGTGGTGTATTGGGGGCCCGACTTGCACCTGAGCCGGAGGAGTGCACTCGACGAACGCGGAGAATACCATTTCTATTCCTTGTCTCGATATTTGCTGTATCCGGATCCGAGCTGTCCGGAGAGTATAATTTGAGCAATAAAACTCGAAGGAGGCGTACCACCTTGAAGGAATTATAGTGCGTACGTTAGCTCAAATGATGTGTTCTGCGAATAGCATATTTATCCAAAAGGCGATATGCAGCAGACGGTCTCGGTATTCACCCCAGTCAGTTTTGTTAGACTCGTGAAGCCTATACGAGTTCAACAGAACTGTCCGCGCTCGATTCTGATAAGAATCGGCGAATTTTTTAATGTGGTCTGCGAATAACATATTTATCCAAAAGGCGATATGCAGCAGACGGTCTCGGTATTCACCCCAGTCAGTTTTGTTAGACTCGTGAAGCCTATACGAGTTCAACAAAACTGTCCGCGCTCGATTCTGATAAGAATCGGCGAATTTATTAATGTGGTCTGCGAATAGCATATTTATCCAAAATGGTGAAATTGACCAAACGACCTCACAATTGACCCCAGTCGGTCTTGTTAGACTCGTAACAATAGTACGAGTTCAACGAATTTATCTGTTCGCGATTCCGACATCATTTGGACAGTTTTCACGTTTAAGTCAAAATTTGGCCGCAAACGCTCCGGAGAGCGTAAAAATGAGCAAACGAACTCTGAACTGACCTCAGCGTGTTTCGATGGGTGCGTATCGACGAGACGATCGTAACGAGCCTGTTCGGGATAAATTCTGAGCATTCTAGAGCATTGTGCGAGTGTTTTAAACAATAATAATAATCTTTTATTGCTATTATTATTATTATTATTATTATTATTATTATTATAACTTTATTTATGATATTAATATATATACATGCGTAATGTTAGGTTAGAAAAGGAGAACCCCCCCCGATCCCTTCCCTGCTCCCTCTCTCTCTGACGGCGCTTCCCTCCTCTCCAGCCCGTGAAGTCAGCCGCCCCTCTTCTTCGCTTCATCTCCTTCGCTCCGACCAAGCTCCGGCCTCCGACGAGCTCTCCCCTCCAAACGAACCGAGCAGCCCTCTACATCAGCCCCAACTCCGGACATCTCCTCGGACAGAACCCACCTCCGACAAACCACCGAGAGCCTTACTCTCTCTACCTCCTCCGACGAAGCCAAGCTCCGAACCGCCGCCTGCTCATCTACACTCAGATCCAGCAAACGCCATGGCCGCCAATCTTGCCGAGCTCCATTTCAAGATCTGGCTGCCCATGCGAGGTCCAACCTCCTCCAGTCTAGATCTGACCAAGCTCGGGCTGCCTGCAGCTACTCCCTCCAGCTTCTACTTGAGATTCGGCCTTGACCTCCAGCTTCTACTTGAGATTCTTAGTAGTTTTGTTTTCAAGATTTTTTGGCAGCTAGCTGTTGCTATTGAAGTGGATTATCTGAACCTTCATCTGAGAAATAGGACTACCAATATGAAGTCAATCGACTTATGGATCTCAAAGTCCGCAACTTATTCATCAATATGAGTGCTCCGAAGAACATTAATTTGCGAAGCGATAATGAAGTCGGATCCAGCGAACTCGAGTTCTTCATCTTCTAGATTCGGTGACATCTCTCTTCCGGTGACATCTCCCTTCGACGATCACCAAACAGCCAGGCGATTCCACCTCTCCAAAAATAGAGAGCAAACCTTGCTCTTCGAGGTCAAAACAACCCACTCAAAGAGGACGACACCACTTCGGCGACGATCGATGAGATCCGGTGTCGGGAACGACGGATAAATGCCGCATTCGCGGCTATTGGGTAGCATGCATGGACACTCGGTGAGCTTCCTCCCCTCTCCCTTGGTGCTAGATCTTTAGATCATATAGGAGAGATGTTGGGCCAAGAGGACTCAACCTTGTGAGTTATGGTGTTTCCATAGGAGAAGAGCACGCTAGAACTTCTGTTCTAGGGCGACGATCGTCGTGAGATTTGCTTCAATCAACCCCTCTCTTCAATACGAAGAGAGAGGACTTGATCTCGTGAAGATTGATGGTCTTTTGAGGGAGTATTCGAGGAAATAGCGCTGTTCATTTTACCCCCTTGCTGGAGGAAGAAGATGAACAAATGTCATTAGATTCACTTTAAGATACGTGCAGAAATTATATTTGCAGACCGATGCAGAAATCTGTTTTCTGCGCAATGCTGAGTTCAAGTCCAGTTTTGGACATGTTCCAGCAAGATCCAGGCTTTGGACTCAACTAGAAAGTTGTAGCCCTTGGTAACACCTTTCTAATGAATGGTTGCACATAATTTTTGGTGAACTGTAGAGTTCTATAAAGCTGTTGGAAGTAATGGGTTTTATTAAGATTACTATTATATTATAAAGAAATCTGTCAAACTAGACCGGTTGTGTTCGAGTCGCTTTTTGGGCTTGATACAGTCGGAGCTGGTCCCTGAGCTTATGATGGAAGTTGTAGCCGTCGGAGATACCTTTCCAACGGCTGGTTGTACGATTTGCGAGGAGCCCGGTAGCTCCTCAAAGTCTGGTCAAAATAGGCCGTGTCTGAAATTATAAAGTAGATGGACAGATTCTGTCCTGTGGTGCACAGCCGGGTTCAAACCCATTTCTGGGTGTGACTGACTTGAATCTGGACCTCGGGCCCAACACGAAAGTTGTAGCCCTTGGAAATACCTTTCCAGAATGTGGTGGCACGTTATTGGTGGTGGAGCGTAACTCCCAGAAATCCAGTTTCGGTAAACAGCGATACACACGTAAAATTTATAATGTTGTTTGGATTTCTCTCAAATTACTTATCGGATGTTCGTAAAATTTGGTGGACATGTGCCTAATGGTATTGAGACCACCCCCGATCAGAATTATGAATGTTGGATATATACATACGGTAATATTGTTAGACTCTTCCTATAAATTTGTTGTGTTGCAAATAACATTGGTAAATATAGACAAGGCTTGAAATTGGGGAAATATTCAAGGTAATGATTATGAGATAACACGGGGGATCTCATAGGAGTCGGGCTGATATAAGCCCTTGATCAAATATTCGGTTATAAGTTATCATGATGCATGAATAATGGTGTTGAACCCTCAACGAGGTTAATAGTTTGAGTTTTTCGTAATACTTGTGAATTGAGTATGAGGGTGGGATGAGAAGTTATGTTGGGTCTTGCACATAATTTGTAAAAAGGGGGAATATGACGTCATTCCCGCAAGTATTCCTACAGGGTCGTATAGAATGATTGTCATAATATATGCACACCACCGCACGAGAGTTGTGACAACTCGGGATGGGTAACATCGGCTAAGCGTGCAAGAAGTGAAATGTAATAAGACTCTGCTTGGGAGTCCTTGGGTGCTTATGAGCACGGGTTGTGCATGGGGAGCACATGGGTTGCATGGCTTACACCTGGTGGTGTATGGAACCCGGTTGGAGGATTACTTATGGCGGGTCTACGGGCTTGCTAGTCGTGACACCGACAGAAGCCGGCAGTTAGATTCTAGACCGGTTGGGTTGGACTTTTGGTGCTCACCTACCCAAGTCCCCTTCTGTGTCCTTGAAGGCTCCGCCATATGTTCTTAGCGTCGAGGCGTGCAGAGGCCTAGAACTGGTAGTGTTCATACCCTCCTAGTAGTGGAGGAGCTTGAATCTAACAGGGTTGGATGAGAAACAACCCTTGAGTAAAAGCCGAGCTTAGTCTTATAATATCATGATAGTCTTCTGGTAATAATCTTGAGTCAATTGGATGAATATTTGTAGTACCTCCCCTTATGTGGTTCATATAACTCATTTGGTCTGCGAATAGTAAAACGGTAGAATGGAGATAACTTGTAGACCATTAGGTGGGAATGGGAGGTAGTTGGTGTACCTGATTTGGATGAAAAGGTCGAGGTCACCAAAAAGGAGCTTAGGTGGCGAGAGAGTGCTTGGTGAGCTATGGGTAAGGCTGTGCTTGGGATTGACGAAAGATCGTCTTTCCCCCTTAGAGGGTCATAAAGCACTGAGGTTTAATTCAAGTGAGATGATAAGAGGGTAATCTTAAGGGTAGATACCAATAGTACTAAGTGTCTTGAGAAAGGGAACTTTGGGGTGTCATCCCATTGTAGTTCCTAGTACCGTAGCGAGCCCCTTACAGGGTAACCCTCGGGAAGTTCAAGATTAACCCTAAATTGCAATAACATTTATAGTAGGCAAGAGTAGCCATAGTAGGGTAAGATTGGATTTATGTATCTCCTCCCAGTTGCGGGAGTGGCAGGATTGTGGTGCTCGAGTAGACGAGCGGGAACCTCGAGGGGATGATTATCCCGGTAACTTTCTCAGAAATGTGGCAGGTCTTCGGTATTAGGCAGGTCGTCACTCCGACCGCGGTACGTTGACTTAGCGGGTGTGTAGGGGTCTAAGGGGCAAGCTTGGCTGCGTGTCGGGATGACAGTTTCCCGAAGACACCTCTCACTTGGCTCACAGTCTGGTGGACTCTAGCAAAGAGTACGCAGAGCTCCGCGATTGTTTAGCGTCGAGGCGTATGTGCGGTCTAGGCCTGGTAGAGTGTATACCCGCCTAGGAGTGGACAGCCCGGTCCGCTACCACCGTGTGTCACAGCGGTTGGTACCCGAGAGGTTGGCTTCCTCTCAAATAGAGGGAACTACAAAGGTCTATGCGCATAGAGTCGTGTGTGTGAGTTTCATTGCATAAAACATTCATGGCATAGCATAGCATACGCACTTGCAGATCCTCATCATATAAATTAGTATGGGCTCTTTTATATGATGAGTTATAATTCCTGGAAATCCTAACTTATAAGTTTGTATGGGCATTCATATAAGTTAGGGTACGAGATTGATTACTTGTCGTTACTGTTCTTACTGCCTTGCTTTACCTGCTTTACTTACTGTTTATTTACTGTTGTACACCTTTATTACACTCATGCTTATACATGATTAGATTAGCCCCTTTTACACTTGTGTAGCTTAGAATTTGGGTACATACTAGTTTACTTTCCCCGTCACCTGCTTTGTATATTACTGTTATATTGCAGCTTTTCTTCCTTTCCTTCCGCCCGGTGCCTTGGAGTCGTCGGGGGAGCGGATGGGAAGCCACTTAGTCTTTATGACTAACGCTTGCTACGTCCCTCTTTTTAGGAGCACATTCAGTGGTGTAGTAGCGTTCAACACCGGAGGCCAGCCAGGTCAAGTGTGCAGGGATGGGGTTTATGGTACCTTAGCTGCCGTCAGTGCCAGAGGCGGGTGAGTGTTTTGAGATGTAGCCCTTGGGGCATTTAGCTGGTTACTCTGATGATATGCAGGAGCTTGTGTAGCTTTCTGTCTTTCTTATACTTTGATTTGGACATTATTACTTATTGTGAATATTTTGCTTTTAATGCTTTCTATTATTGATGGGTTGGCGCTGTTTAGTTGGTTTGGCCGGCAGGATAGGCATCTTGTGGGGGAGGCCAGCTCGTGTGCTGACGCTTCCGCAAGGCGGCTGTTCTGGGCATAAGACTCCCCTCGACCGTGTTGTGTGTTCTGGGAGGGGGATCTTACACGAGCGGTATAAGGCTCTCCTTGTAGCTCGAGGGTTCTCTCAGAAGTATGGGGAGGATTATGAAGAGACTTTCAGCCCCGTTGCCAAGATGACTTCGGTACGGGTGGTGATAGCGTTGGCAGCTTGCCAAGGGTGGAAGATATGGCAACTCGATGTGAAGAATGCCTTCCTTTATGGTGAGATCGATAAAGATATCTTCATGGATCAACCACCCGGGTATGTTTCTGAAGTCTACCCAAGACATGTGTGTAAGCTCAAGAAAGCTCTTTACGGCTTGAAGCAGGCGCCTCGGGCGTGGTATGGGAAGATCGCAGAATACCTCCAGTTTGGGGATATTTTTCTTCTGATTCTGATTCAAGCTTATTCGTAAAGAAGATGGGGGAGCTTAAGGTCTTGGTGCTGCTATACATTGACGATATGATCATCACGGGGAATTCTTAAGTGGAGGTAGCTATGCTTCGTGTTGAGCTAGCTATCAGATTTGAGATGAAGGACTTGGATGAGCTCCACCATTTCTGAAAGTGGAGGTTAGATCTTAAATTAACTCCAGAGGGGGAGGGGGGGGGGGGGGGGGGGGGGTGAATAGAGTTTAAAAACTTTTTCCCTTAGTTTAATAGCGGAATTAAAACTAGTGATATATATGTGTATATGAGAGTGAGTAATTAAAACTAAGTAAAGAAAATCAGCACAGCACAAACACAGAAAAGAAATCAATCACAGAAGACACAAGAAGCTATAGTAGTTCCCCACTAAACCTGGGTACGTCTACTCTTCTACCACCCTTGGTAGGAATCCACTAGGATTTTTGATCAGGTGCCCTCACACCAATGAGCTTTTGTTCAGGTGCCCAAAAACCAACTAGATTTTTTGATCAGGTGTCTTGCCACCAATGTGGTAAACTTTTGAAGGGAGTTTGAACCCTGTACAAGATGTGGTAATGAGGGGTTATGAAGTTCTTTTCTGTCAATATGCTGAGAGAAGACTCTAGTGGATGTTGATGTAAAGCTCCCCATGTCTGATTGAAGTATTTGACAGTTGGTGGAGAATCTTTCTCTTGAAATAGATATCTTCCTATAGCAGATTAATCTGGAAGAATGAATTCTTCAGATTGTTATTGCTCTTTAGGAGATTTGAACTTGCAGCAGAGATCTGAGAGAGAGTAATCTTGAAGATATTGTTCTCAGAGAAATGGAGATGCTGCTTGAGAAAGAAGAAGACTGAGTATTTTTGACTGTGTATTCTTCTTCTTCTTCCTTGTTCTTGTTGTATATCTTTTTCTGTATTCTGAAAGAATGTTATTTTTAATTATGTCTGATTCGAGAGATAATAATCTCTGTCTTGATATCTTCTATCTTTGGAATAGAATAATCAGAAATTAATTCATTCTTGGAACTGCAACAGAGACCAAACAACTTTGGCAGGTCCTTTAATTCCTTAGCCGTGAAATATTCCTTTGCATTAATTTCCAACGACTATCTTTGTCTTGGAATAAAGGAAAGAAAGGAATATAATAACTGAATATAATATCCTGACTTATCTGACTTGAATAAGTCCAAAGATATTTGAATAGATCCGTTAAAGTCGCCGATCTGTGTTCAGAGAACTGACAAATAACTGATATTTAAGTATTAAATAATCTGGAATCTGTATTTGTCGATCCGAGCTTCAGTGACGAATTCATCGAGCGCTGCCTGGAATTTGTCGAGCGCTGGTTGGAATTCGTCGAGCGCTGCTCTGAGAATGTCAAGCGCTGAGACTGAGTAAAAGCGTCGAGCGCTGAGCTTGAGCAAATTCTTCGAGCGCTGAGACGGGAGCGTCGAGCGCTGAGCTTGAGCAAATTCTTCGAGCGCTGAGACGGGAGCGTCGAGCGCTGAGAACAAGTCTGTTCGTCGAACGCAGATAGCTATTCGTCGAACGCAGCTTGCCATTTGTCGAACGCAGCTAGCCATTTGTCGAACGCAGCTAGCCATTTGTCGAACGCAGAATCTGAAAGAAATTTCTAATTCTAACAGCTAAAACTCTTGACCCATAAACTATACATTGGGGTCAACTTGTCCTTAGTCAACATATAGTGATCCTAGCCCAAATCAGAAATAGGGTTGTTCCAACAATCTCCCCCTATTTGGGTTAGGACACTATTTGACAAAAAATTGAAAATAAACAAAACAACAAAATGATAGAGCTATATATCTGATAGATTTTGAATATATCATCAGATAAAAAATATAATACTCTGAGATTTTGAAGTTTTACATTGAAAATAAAATAGAAATGAAAATACAATCAGAACCTTGATTTCTCTGAATTCTGAAATTGTCTGAACTGTATTGTTCTGAATTATGATCTGTAACTGAACAATATCTGCTATGTGTCAGCTTTCTGAATTTAATCTGAACTGAATATGTTATCTGATACTGAAATTGCTATATCAAAAATTCTTCTTCTGAACTGAGCTACATCTGAACTTGTTTATGAACTGTATCTGATTTTTTTTTTTGAAATAGAAAACTGCAATCAGCAAATTGCTGTGAGCTTTATCAAGCTTCTTCATATAGCAACCCCCCCTGAGAGTGTCTCCCCCTGAGTTCTGGAGGTTCTTCAGCTTTCTCCCCTTGCCTAGTTTATAGAACAACTCCCCCTGAGTAATTGCATCAAATGGAGCTTGTTCATACAAACTTCTCCCCCTGCCTAGTTTCAGGATAGGCCTGAAGCTAGGCCCCTTGAAGAAGGGACATTTGATGGAGGCAGGGAAGGATGCAAGATTGTCATTGATATTGTTCCTGGTGGTTGTTCCACATAGACTTCTTCTTTGATTCCTCCATTCAGGAATGCACTTTTTACATCCATTTGATAAACTTTGAATTTCTTGTATGCAGCAAATGCAAGGAAAATTCTGATTGCTTCTAACCTTGCAACTGGTGCAAAAGTCTGATCATAGTCAATTCCTTCTTCATGTGGGTATCCTTGAGCTACTAGTCTAGCTTTGTTTCTCACAATATTTCCATCTGCATCTAGTTTATTCCTGTAGACCCACTTAGTTCCAATAACCGGATGATTCTTTGGTCTAGGAACCAATTCCCAAACTTTGTTTGTCTCAAACTGATTGAGCTCCTCTTGCATAGCAATGATCCAGTTGGGATCTTGTTCTGCATCTTGTAGGGATTGAGGTTCAATCTGAGAGAGAAAATAAGTATGCATCATGTTCTGATTTGCTTGATGCCTTGTTTGCACACCTGCTGAAATATCACCAATAATTTGAGATATTGGGTGATCTCTAACTGTGATGTGATCAATAGTTGGAGTGGGTTCAGCAATAGTATCTTCTTGGGGAATTTGTTCAGCTGTCACTTGAATTGGTTTGTCAGCAAGATCTTCTGGATGATCTTCTTCTTCACTATCTTCAAGTGTTTGAGTTGTTGGAAGTAAAGAATCTCTTTTCTGTAGATTTAGCTCACTTAACTCTTCACATAGATCTGATACCTGCAAAGTATTTATGGTAGAGGTGGTATTCCTCTCCTCATTTAACATGTTAGTTTCATCAAAAGAAACATGCATGGACTCCTCTATCTTAAGAGTAGATTTGTTGTAGACTCTATATGCTTTACTAGATAGAGAGTATCCAAGGAATATGCCTTCAGCTGCCTTAGCTTCAAACTTCCGTAGATATTTCTTATCATTGTTATGCACAAAGCATTTACAACCAAAAATCTTAAAATAACTAACCTTAGGCTTTTTATTCTTGAGTAGTTCATAAAGAGTTTTACCCTTAAGTTTATGTATCAGGCTTCTATTTAACACATAATTTGCTGTGTTCACTGCCTCTGCCCAAAAAGAGAGTGGAAAATGAGCATCTTCAAGCAATGTAGTTGCTAATTCAATTAGTATTCTATTTTTCCTTTCACCTACCCCATTTTGTTGTCGGCTTCTAGGAGCAGAGAAACACTACCTGATCCCTTCTTTTCCACAGAATTCTCTCATCAGAAGAGACTCAAACTCAGTGCCATGATCACTTCTGATCAATGCAACTACAGTAGAGTACTCAGTCTTGATGGACCTGAGAAAGTCTGTTAGAACTTTGAAGGTGTCAGACTTGTTCCTAAGAAAGAACACCCAAGTGAATCTTGAGAAGTCATCTACAATAACTAGAGAATAATGCTTCCCTCCTAAGCTCTGTATAGCAGTAGGTCCAAAAAGATCTAAATGCAGCAAATACAGAATCCTAGGTGAATCACTCTTGGATAAAGATTTGAAACTACTTCTAGTCTGCTTACCTAACTGACAAGCCCTGCAAAGTCCTTCCTTCTTCTATAAACCAGAAGGTAGTCCTCTGACAAGATTGTCCTTAGAAAGCTTAGAGATAGTTCTAAGGTTAATGTGTCCAAGCCTTTTATGCCATAATTCATTTGTCTTACTTATTGAATTAAATAGACAGATGTCTGAATTGGCAGAGTCAACATTGACTAGACAAATGTTTCCTTGTCTAATACCAGATAATACATTTATGTTTTTATTATTGGTAATAAGACATTGGGAAGGGTTAAAGGTTACTTGATAACCTTCATCACATAGCTGGCTTATGCTGATGAGGTTGTGCTTGAGACCTTTGGCATATGATACTTCTTTGAAGGTGACTGCTCCAATCATGACATGTCCATATCCTTTTGTCTGTCCACAGTTGGAGTCTCTAAAGACAACCTTGGGTCCAAGCTTTGCCTTATAATTGCTCAGGTTGGCCTTGTTTCCTGTCATATGCTTTGAGCATCCACTATTCAAGTACCAATATTCCTTTATCTTTGGATAGTTGTGTACCTGATCTGCATCATCTTCTGCTTCTGATTCTAATTTTTCTTCAGAATTATGTCCTGAGGCATTGATAGCCATCATGCAGAAGGTTCTTTCTTCTTCATCATCATTGGAGCTAGATGAGGAAGCAAATTCTGACTCACTGCCTGAGTCATATATTGCCATCAAACATTGGTCATTCTCATTTGATTTTTCTTCATCATCAGATGAGCTGGATGATGATTCAGATTCAGTTTCACTCCAAGATTCTGCTATAAATCCTCTTCTTTTCTTTTTGCGCTTGTGGGAGGAAGACTTTGAAAGTGCACAGTTAACCTCACTAAAATTCTCTAGAGGGGGGGGGGGGGTGAATAGAGATTAAAAATATTTTGTGCAAAGTTAATATATATATGTGTATAATCACAGATTAGAGCTTCCCACACACCAACAAGAATTAAGCAAGAAAATAAAGTAAATGCAAGAAAATAAATCACAGCACAACACAAGAAAATATAGTGGTTCCCCAAACTTTGGGTAGTCCACTCTTCTACCCCCTTGGTAGGAATTCACTATCTTGTACTGAGTCTTTTGATAAGGAGACTCTTAGAACCACCCTGAGTCTTTTGACAAGGAGACTCTTAGAACCAACTGAGTCTTTTGACAAGGAGACTCTTAGAACCAGTACACTTAATTTTTTGAAGAGAGATTCTAAAAACTCTTTTACAATGTTAGATGTAAGAAAGAAAGCAGGAAAGATATAAGGACAAGAATGAATCTTCTTCCTAGCTAGAAGATTGGAAGCACAATAAGTGAATTGAATCTTTCTTCTATAGAGAGAAGAAGATTTGCAGACTTTCTCTCTTTGTGAGAGCTATCAGATTTTGCAGCAGTGTGATTTCAGAAGCAGAAGAAGAAGAAGTGGTTGAATGTTGCTGCAGAGCTTTTTCTCAATTTCTCTCTTTTCTCTTGGGAGCTTTTCCTCTATTTCAAAATGTATGTGGTGGAACACTCAACTGTCATTTTCTGCCGACCTCCTCTTTATTTATAGCTCTGTGTATTCAAAATAATGCTATAGGAGGATAATTAATTAGCAGTCAGAAAAATAGAAAGATGAAAATGTTTCCATAATATTTATTTCTGTAGAAGGAAAGAACCAATTCAGATTTCAAATAATATCCAAATAAGTTAAATCAAAATTAGCCAAGAATCAGATATAAGGAAAGAATGATTCAGAACGGCTATAAAATATTGACACTTATTCCATATAAATCAGATCTATTGAAAGAAGGAAAGAGATCTGGCGCATATTTAAATTCTGTCATGGAAATCAACGTGCGTCGATTACTATTCGACGCAAGCGTCGAGAGCATCCTTTCTGGACGTCGAGAGAAAAATAAGGAAGGTGCGTCGACTGAGGTGCGTCGACTTCATTAGATGCGTCGACTAGAAATCAGAGTGGCGTCGACTAGACTTACGTCGAAATCTTCCTAGAGTTACTTCGACTCAACCTGAAGGAAACGTCGAATACTATTCGACGCATATTTACTTAGCCTTGTTTTTTTCATTCTTAGAATTCATTTCTAGGGGTTAAGAGAAATCATTTTCCCAATAATCTCCCCCTATTTGTCTTAACCCTATTTAGAGGGAAATTGTACTAGCATATAATTAACCCAGCACAGCATTTGTAAAGATAAGAAATATATTGAGTAGAAGGAAAGAGATTAGGAAAAGAAAGCACATGTCAAGTATTTGTCTTTCACAAGAATTAAACTAGAAACTTCTTTTTGTACATGAAGTTGACAAAAGCAGAATAAAGTTTCCTAGATAAGTCATGAATGGCATCAAAAATGTATCCCCTGGCTCTATCAGGTCTTTCCTGAACATTCCTGATGATTGTATGCAGTTTTTCCAAGAGTTTATCACCATCAGGAATAGTGTCATTTATGGAGTAGCCTTTGCTGATGATGATTGCTGCCTTTTCATCAATCATCTCAATGGTAATGTTGTGAGATTCTTTTTGTGCAGGCTTGGGCTCAGGAGGTCCTTTGTTATCAACCTTTGGCCTAAACTTTGTTTTCTTCTCTGATTCCTGTTTCATAGGACTCTCAGTCATTTTTCCTTTCCCTTTCCAGGAATCTAACTTTGCAGGTCTTGATGGCTTTTTATAGGGAATGTATATATCTTCTGTACATCCTATACCCTTCTTGTCCTTTTGACCCTTATCCAGGATAGTCCCTGCCTGAGGATTTTTCTTTTGATAAGCTTCAATATCAAACAACTTATTTGGAATTTTGATAGAAGATTCAGCAAGGATTTGTTCCTTAGTCATTCCCTTGTTAATCTTTTCCATCCAAGCTTTCCTTTTATCTTCCACTTCTTTTCTAGCTGCTTCATATTCATACAGTTCTCTTTCTCTTATCTCTTCATGCCTCTTTTCCATGTCAGGATCATGGTACTCCTTGACAGGACTGTTAGGACAGATACTAGGCATCTTTTCAAATCTTTTTATTTGCTCACATGCTTTTCTATACTTCTTTTCTTTTGCAAACTCCTTCCTTTCTTCTTTAGAAAAATTTTGCCAGTGGGGAGTGACTTCCCTTTTTCTCTTTATCTGTCCTCCTGGACTTTGCCTAGATATGATCTGTTTAGGGAGTCTTGCTGCTTGTGGAGGTAGAGGTAGCAGAGGAGGTAGAGAAGAAGGAGGAGTTTTCTCTTTGGGTGGAGAGGGAGCTATTTTAAGAAGAGTTCTTAGATGTTCTGTAGTAGAGGGAGGAAAGATTTCTGGTAGAGTGTTTTCTGTGAAGGGATGATTGTCTTCTCCAAGCTCTATTGCAGGGATGTCCTCAAGCAGAGGTGTCTTTAGCTTGATGTAACTGGCAGAGAAGCCAGGAGAATGATGCTGCTGTTCCTCATCACAGGAGGGTGCATTAATCCATACCTGGCCATTCCAATCATCTGAGGTGGCTGCTTCTTCCTCCCCCTGGATTACTGGGTCCTTTACTACAGGAATCTCCCCCTGGTTATAAGGATCATCAGTTCTGAATGCTGAATCCACAGCATGCTCCCCTTCAGTGTTGTAAGAGGAGGATTCACCAAAATGTTTGATGAAAGTGTAGTCAGAGTGATTTGAGAGGAGTGGAGCCAATAAAAGATTAGAGGGAATACTTAGTGTTGGAGAGAAGAGATTTAAACCTGAGCTTTTAGTTGAGATCAAAAACCTGGCAAGAGGGGTTTCTGGAGCAACTCTCCCCCTGGTTTATATCCTTTAGGAAGGATGTAAACCTTTATGGCGACAGAGGTTCTTCTCGAATAAGGGTATGAAGCTCAGGAAGAGATGCAGATAGGGTGGCCAATTTGGCTTCACAGGTGGTGATCATATTGGCACATTCATTGGAGAAGTTTTGTAGACGTGTCTGGAAGTCGTTGAGGAGATTTTCCAGAGCATCGTTCATTGCTTTGATAAGGTCAGTTTGAACAGGAATAGGCGCCATTGATGCAGGAAGAGAGAGAGGTAGAAGACGCAGTTTGGGCGGGTCCAGAGAGGTATTTGTTATGAAATACGAAGTACTATTTAAAGGAGATGAAACGTCGAGAAAGGAAACAGAAATCAAGGTAATCCAATCGTCAAAAGAGGAAGTAAGGATTCGATTCTAATTTTGTCTTGAAGTCGACGTTACGTCGAATGAATGTCGACGTTTGCGTGGAGAGTGGCCAGCCTGGTGTTCAATCGACGTGTTCATAGTCTTGCGTCGATATGAACTCGACGGTACGTCGATAAAGGATCGACGTAGCATTATCTGGTGGAAGTCGGTGTCAACGTCGATTTTGTCTCGACGGAGCGTCGATATGTATTCGACGTATCTTCAAGAGATTTTCTTAGATTGTCTGATTTCTTTAGAGTTCCCTATCAGTGGTGTTTACAAGCTTCCATCAATCATTCCTAAGGTATTTATGAAATAGTTATGCTTAGTTTCATCTAAGGGTTTTGTGAAGATGTCTGCTCTTTGATTGTCTGTGGAAATATATTCTAAAGTTATTTTACCCTTCTCAACATTGTCTCTAAGGAAGTGATGTCTAATCTCTATATGTTTGGTCCTACTATGAAGGACTGGGTTGGATGCTACGGATATAGCACTAGAGCTATCACAATATATCTTAGAGTTATGTATTTCCAATTTGTAGTCAAGTAGCTGATTTTGCATCCACAGGATTTGTGAACAACAGCTCCCAGCAGCTATGTATTCAGCTTCGGCTGTTGAGGTTGAGACTGAGGTTTGTTTCTTACTAAACCATGAGATCAATCTGCCTCCTAGGAATTGGCAGGTACCAGATGTGCTTTTTCTATCAACCCTACAACCAGCAAAATCTGCATCTGAGAAACCTATTAATTCAAAGTTAGTTTCTGCTGAGTACCATAGTCCTAGGTCAGGGGTTTCCTTTAGGTATCTAAGAATCCTTTTTATAGAGGTGAGATGGGATTCCTTTGGATCAACCTGAAATCTAGCACATATGCAAGTTGCAAACATGATGTCAGGTCTGCTAGCTGTTAGATATAGAAGGGATCCTATGATGGCCCTATAAGTCTTTTGATCTACTGATTTTCCTTTATCATCTTTTTCTATAATGGCATTGGTTGTCATGGGTGTTTTCATGCTAGATGCTGATTACATACCAAACTTTTTGATTAGCTCTTTAGTATATTTTGATTGTGAGATAAAGATTCCTTCACTACTTTGTTTTACTTGTAGTCCTAGGAAGTAGGAGAGTTCACCCATACTACTCATCTCAAATTTAGATTGCATAAGATTAGCAAATCTTTTACATAGTTTAGGATGGGTTGAGCTAAAGATGATGTCATCTACATATATTTGAACAAGAAGGAGTTGGTTTTTATGGGTTCTAGTAAATAGTGTCTTGTCTACTTTTCCTCTTTCAAAGGAATTTTCTAAAAGAAAATTTGATAGAGTTTCATACCAAGCTCTAGGTGCTTGCTTAAGACCATATAATGCTTTGTTAAGTCTATAAACAAAGTTAGGAGAAGAAGGATTAACAAAACCTGGTGATTGCTCCACATATACCTCTTCTTGCAGATCTCCATTTAGAAAAGCACTCTTGACATCCATTTGGTAGACTTTCATCTTCATGAAGGCTGCATAGGCAAGAAAGAGCCTGATTGCCTCTAATCTGGCTACTGGAGCAAAGGTCTGGTTGTAGTCTATCCCTTCTTCTTGTCTATATCCTTGTGCTACAAGTCTTGCCTTTTTTCTCACAATTACTCCAGTGGAATCTAGTTTGTTCCTGTATACCCATTTTGTACCAATTACAGGGTACTTTCTTGGTCTTTCAACTAGGTTCCATACTTTGTTTCTCTCAAATTGGCCTAGTTCTTCTTGCATGGCCATAATCCAGTGAGGATCACAATTTGCTTCCTCAAACTTCTTTGGTTCAACTTGTGATAGGAAGCATTGGAGCATCATCTCATTGGAGACTTGGTGTCTTGTTCTTACTCCTGCATTGGGATCTCCAATCACTTGAGCTTGTGGATGATCTTTCAAATTGATTCCTGTTCTGCCTGAATTTGTCAGTTGTACTTCATTCTCAATGGGATCATTGTTCAATTGTTCTTCCTGAACCATGTCCTCTTGTGGAGGAGGGTCTTGAGTGCTCTTTTCTGAGGTTTCTTGTTCAGACTCCTCACTTGGTTCCTCTAACTGGTTTTCCTTTCCATTTTCTGTGTTCTCTAGAGCTAGTTGCTCAAGCTAGGTTTCTATGCTGTTGTTTTCCTGTGGAACAAAACTGGTGGGAGTTTCCTCCCCCTTAAGCAGCATGTTAGTTTCATCAAATACAATGTGCATGGATTCTTCAATCTTAAGAGTTCTTTTATTGTAGCACCTATAGGCTTTGCTAGATGATGAATATCCCAGAAATATTCCATCATCAGACTTCTTGTCAAATTTGGCAAGATGATCTTTCCCATTGTTTAGAATAAAGCAAGTACATCCAAAAATTTTAAAATATTTAACAGTGGGTGTTTTATTTTTCAGGAGCTCATATGGAGTCTTTGATTTAGTTTTGTGTATGAGGCTTCTATTTAGAACATAGTTTGCAGTGTTGACTGCTTCAGCCCAAAAGGTTTTTGGTAATCCTAACTCTGCAAGCAGGGTTCTACCTGATTCTATTAAGGTTCTATTCTTCCTCTCAGCAACTCCATTTTGTTGGGGAGTTCTAGGTGCTGAGAAGCTTTGTTTAATACCTTCTTCCTCACAGAAACTACAAATCATCTGATTCTCAAATTCAGTCCCATGGTCACTTCTTATAATTGAAACATTTGTGTTGAACTCAGATTGAATCTGTCTTATGAATTTTGAGAGAATTTTATGGGTTTCAGATTTAACTCCTAGAAAGAATACCCAGCTAAACCTAGAATAATCATCAACAATGACCAAGGTATAGGATTTTCCACCTAAGCTTTGAGTGGATATGGGACCAAAGAGATCTATGTGTAGTAAGTATAAAGACCTGGGAGAGTCATCCTTACCAATGGGTTTGAAGGATGATTTGGTTTGCTTTCCTAGTTGGCAAGGTCTGCATGAAGAATCCTTAGAGTACCTACCCTTTGGTAAGCCTCTGACTAGGTTATTTTTAGCTAGTTTACTGATTGTTTTGTAGTTTAGATGACCTAGTCTCCTATGCCATAATTCATTTTTATCAATAATATTGTTGAATAAGCAAACTTCTGTGGGTGAAGAGCTAAAGTCCACTACATATACTTTCCCTTTTCTAATTCCATTTTGTACTGTAGCACCAGTCTTGATATCTATAATATGGCAGAATAGTGTAGTAAATTTTACCTCATACTTACCATTCTCACATATCTGACTTATACTAATCAGATTGTGTTTTAGTCCTTTGACTACTGCCACATTCTTGAAGGTGACTTTCCCTTCTTTGAAATCTCCAAATCCCTTAGTTTGGCCACAGCTAGAGTCTCCAAAGGTTACTGATGGTCCAAGTCTATCCTCAAAGTTGATTAATAGGTTTTTGCAACCTGTCATGTGCATGGAGCATCCACTGTCCAAGTACCACACCATCCTGGAGATGTGATACATCTGCACATAAAAGTTTAAACATTGGTTTAGACCCTGCTGAGCTGGGGTCCCTCTCTTTTATTAGTAAAAGATTTAATAAAGGAATAAGTGGGTTTTTCAGGATATCCTTCCTTCTTATGGGGTACTGGCTTATCATACCAATCTTCTTGGATGATATCACAGAAATAATGTTCATAATAGAAGGACATGGATTGAGAGATCTGTTTGGAAACAGAAGATTTTCTGTCTGATTCATTGCGTCGATAGGGATTCGATGTATACTTATGGTTGCGTCGATATAAATTCGATGTAGGTTTCTGGTTGCGTCGATATGAAGTCGACGCTTTCTTCATTCTGAGTCTATTCTCAGTCGAAGTATGAGAGAGGTTGTGTTGAGTATAAGTCGACGCATTTTGGTGTAAGCGTCGATTAGAACTCGACGCACGTCGAATAGTATTCGACGCATGTTCAAATTCTTTGTGAGGATATTTTCCTAAGATTCCTTTATTTGTAATGGGATTTGGTTTATTAAAAACAGTGGTTATTTCTGGACTTACTTGTGATCTTACTCCTGTTAGATGATTCTCCCTAGTGGAGTGAATGGGATGTTTCCAGACAGGTTTGCTGGATGATTGAGATTTAGATGCTTCATTAGTATTCAGTTTTAGTTGTCTAAATCTATCAGTGAGATTTTCAGAAATATTCTTGAGCTTCTGGCCTCTTCCATTTAGAGAGTCCTCAAAGGCTTTAGCCTTTGCTAGCTCTTTTCTTAGTGTTATATTGTCCGAATAGATTTTGTTTAATTTCTCTTCTGAGAGTTCTAGATTGAGCTTATAATTTTTATGGTTTGTATTTACCTGTTTTAGATTTCCTAATTCAATTCTTAATCCTTTTAATTCTTTTTCAGATTTGATTATATCTAAACATAGTTCTTTGAAATTTTGTTTGAAATCAGTAGAGGAAAAATCATTAAGTATATTTACCATAGATGTAGCATCAAGCTTTTCAGTGGCCATCAGACATGTTTCCTTTTGCTTGACCTCTTCCTGATCATTATCTGATGAGGTGCTTCCTTCAGATTCTGAATCACTCCAGGTTTGAGCAATGAATCCTTTTTCTTTCTTTTTCTTCTTTAGATCTGTTCTTTTCAGATCTTTCTTGCTGTTGTTCTCCTTAGGACATTCAGGGGCAATGTGTCCTGGTTTCCTGCAAGTGTAACAGATAATCTCTTTAGTAGGAGTTTTATTATACCTGGTTTTTGAGTCTCTTCCTCTGGATCCTTCTGTTTCGATCCACCTCTTGAACTTCCTAGCCAGCAAGCTGATTAGATCCTCTTCATCAGTAGATGATTCACCTTCAACAGCCTTCAATGCAATACTCTTTTCTTTTGAGAGTGGAGATGCCTTTTCTTTCTCAGCTCTGGTTTTCAACAGTTGTTCATAGGATTTTAATTTACCTAAGAGAACATCTGTTGATATTTCTTTTTGACTTCTGGAGTCTTTGATTGGCCAGATTCTTGAATCCCAAGAGCTGGGAAAGCAAGTCAGCAATTTATCATTTATCTCAGTGAGAGATATGTCCTTCTCAAGTGTTCTCAATTCATTGACTATGAGGCTGAATCTTGAATACATGTCAGCAACACTTTCACTTTCTTTCTTTTGGAAGTTTTCATATTGGGAGATCAGTAGTGCCTTTCTATCCTTTTTCTCATCAGCACTTCCCTCTACCATTTTGGTGAGAGCTTCCCATACTTCCTTAGCTGACTCACAATCAGCAATCTTTTGGAAAATTTCATCTGAGAGGGTTGAGACTAGGATATTCATAGCCTTGGCATCATGTCCTTGGGCTTTCTTCTCATCTTCAGTCCATTCAGCTCTTGGAACAAGTGTTTCAGTCACTTTTCCACTTGAATCCTTCCTGAATGGCTTGGGGGGACCTGTCAAGATCACATTAAACAATTCATTATCAATAGAGTTTAAATAAATTCTAATTCTTGTTTTCCAAAGTGCAAACTTTTCCAGGTTGCAAATTGGTGGTCTGGTGGAAGCATAATCTTTGATTTGTGCCATATGATAAAATAGTTTTGAAAAATATATATATATATGAGAGGTAAGATCTTTTTGATCAAGGAGTTATCCTTTTTAGATCAACCTACCTCTGATATCAATTGAAAGTGCACAGTTAACCTCACTAGAATTCTCTAGAGGGGAGGGCTGAATAGAGATTAAAAATATTTTGTGCAAAGTTAATATATATATGTGTATAATCACAGATTAGAGCTTCCCACACACCAACAAGAATTAAGCAAGAAAATAAAGTAAATGCAAGAAAATAAATCACAGCACAACACAAGAAAATATAGTGGTTCCCCAAACTTTGGGTAGTCCACTCTTCTACCCCCTTGGTAGGAATTCACTATCTTGTACTGAGTCTTTTGATAAGGAGACTCTTAGAACCACCCTGAGTCTTTTGACAAGGAGACTCTTAGAACCAACTGAGTCTTTTGACAAGGAGACTCTTAGAACCAGTACACTGAATTTTTTGAAGAGAGATTCTAAAAACTCTTTTACGATGTTAGATGTAAGAAAGAAAGCAGGAAAGATATAAGGACAAGAATGAATCTTCTTCCTAGCTAGAAGATTGGAAGCACAAGAAGTGAATTGAATCTTTCTTCTATAGAGAGAAGAAGATTTGCAGACTTTCTCTCTTTGTGAGAGCTATCAGATTTTGCAGCAGTGTGATTTCAGAAGCAGAAGAAGAAGAAGAAGTGGTTGAATGTTGCTGCAGAGCTTTTTCTCAATTTCTCTCTTTTCTCTTGGGAGCTTTTCCTCTATTTCAAAATGTATGTGGTGGATCACTCAACTGTCATTTTCTGCCGACCTCCTCTTTATTTATAGCTCTGTGTATTCAAAATAATGCTATAGGAGGATAATTAATTAGCAGTCAGAAAAATAGAAAGATGAAAATGTTTCCATAATATTTATTTCTGTAGAAGGAAAGAACCAATTCAGATTTCAAATAATATCCAAATAAGTTAAATCAAAATTAGCCAAGAATCAGATATAAGGAAAGAATGATTCAGAACGGCTATAAAATATTGACACTTATTCCATATAAATCAGATCTATTGAAAGAAGGAAAGAGATCTGGCGCATATTTAAATTCTGTCATGGAAATCGACGTGCGTCGATTACTATTCGACGCAAGCGTCGAGAGCATCCTTTCTGGACGTCGAGAGAAAAATAAGGAAGGTGCGTCGACTGAGGTGCGTCGACTTCATTAGATGCGTCGACTAGAAATCAGAGTGGCGTCGACTAGACTTACGTCGAAATCTTCCTAGAGTTACTTCGACTCAACCTAAAGGAAACGTCGAATACTATTCGACGCATATTTACTTAGCCTTGTTTTTTTCATTCTTATAATTCATTTCTAGAGGTTAAGAGAAATCATTTTCCCAACAGACTTGCTGGAGCTTCTTTTCTCTTCTTTATCCTTTTTCTTTTCTTTCTTTTGATTTTCTGGACATTCTGTCAGGTAGTGTCTAGGTTTCCTGTAGCCATAACAAATAACTTCTTTAGGATTTAATTTGTCATACCTTGATTTTTCTCTTGATCTGGACTCTTTCTTTCTGAAGTCCTTCCTAGCCATTTTGTAAAATCTCTTGGCTATGAGACTCATGAACTCCTCATATTTTGGAGTCTTTTCTTCTTCTACAGTAGCTTGGAAGGCAATATTTCTGCCCTTCTTTGTTTAAGATGAAGTGCTCACTTGTTCAGCTTCTCTTGTCTTGATGAGTTGCTCATAGGATTTGAGCTTTCCTAGCAGTGTCTCAGTAGTTATCTCATTAAGACTTCTGGCTTCCTTGATAGGCCAGATCCTAGAGTCCCAAGTGCTGGGGAAGCACATTAGGATTTTGTCATTGATCTCAGTTAATGAGATTTCCTTGTCCAGTGTTCTGAGTTCACTTATGATTACATTTTATCTAGTGTACATATCTGCAACTGATTCTTCTTCACCCTTCTTGAAGTTCTCATACAGAGAGATCAAGTGAGATCTTCTGTCCTTTCTTTCATCAGCAGAGCCTGCAACCATATTGTTGAGAGAGGTCCATATCTCTCTAGCTGAGGTGCAATCCACCACTTTCTGAAAGATGTCATCAGACATGGTTTGAGACAGAATATTCATGGTTTTTGCATCAACACTTCTTTGCTTTTTCTGAGCTTCAGTGCATTAAGGAGGTGGGACAATAGTGTTGTTTGTTGCTGCATCAGTACTTGTTGATGTTGTAGGTGCTGGAGGCCCTGTCAAAATGACATTAAAAATTTCTTCATCAATTGAGTTCATATAAAGCCTAATCCTTGCTTTCCACATTGCAAACTTACTGAGATTGCACATAGGAGGTCTTGTGCTTGAATACTCTTTGTTTTGTGCCATGAGTTTTTAACAGAAATAAATAAAATAAAAACTCTAAGAGAATTTAAGATCTAATTGATCTTTGTGATCCAAGTGTTAGCCTGTAAATAAGATCAACAGCCCTCTGATACCAATTAAAAGTGGAGGTTAGATATTATATTAACTCTAGAGGGGGGGGGGGGGGGGGGGGTGAATTGAGTTTAAAAACTTTTTCCCTTAGTTTTATAGCGGAATTAAAAATAGTGATATATATATGTGTATATGAGAGTGAGTAATTAAAACTAAATAAAGAAAATCAGCACAACACAAACACAGAAATGAAATCAATCACAGAAGACACAAGGAGCTATAGTAGTTCCCCACTAAACTTGGGTACGTCTACTCTTCTACCACCCTTGGTAGGAATCCACTAGGATTTTTGATCAGGTGCCCTCACACCAATGAGCTTTTGTTCAGGTGCCCAAAAACCAACTAGATTTTTTAATCAGGTGTCTTGCCACCAATGGGGTAAACTTTTGAAGGGAGTTTGAACCCTGTACAAGATGGGGTAAGGAGGGGTTATGAAGTTCTTCTCTGTCAATATGCTGAGAGAAGACTCTAGTGGATGTTGATGTAAAGCTCCCCCTGTCTGATAGAAGTATTTGACAGTTGGTAGAGAAGCTTTCTCTTGAAACAGAAATCTTCCTGTAGCAGATTAATCTGGAAGAATGAATTCTTCAGATTGTTGTTGCTCTTTAGGAGATTTGAACTTGCAGCAGAGATCTTAGAGAGAGTAATCTTGAAGATGTTGTTCTCAGAGAAATGGAGATGCTGCTTGAGAAAGAAGAAGACTGAGTATTTTTGACTGTGTATTCTTCTTCTTCTTCCTTATTCTTGTTGTATATCTTGTTCTGTATTCTGAAAGAATGTTATTTTGAATTTTGTCTGATTTGAGAGGTAATAATCCCTGTCTTGATATCTTCTATCTTTGGAATAGAATAATCAGAAATTAATTCTTTCTTGGAACTGCAACAGAGACAAACGACTTTGGCAGGTCCTTTAATTCCTTAGCCGTGAAATATTCCTTTGCATTAATTGTCAACGACTATCTTTGTCTTGGAATAAAAGAAAGATAGGAATATAATAACTGAATATAATATCCTTACTTATCTGACTTGAATACGTCCAAAGATAATTAAATAGATCCATTAAAGTTGTCGATCTGTGTTCAGAGAACTGACAAATAACTGATATTTAAGTATTAAATAATCTGGAATCTGTATTTGTCGATCTGAGCTTCAGTGACGAATTTGTCGAGCCCTGCCTGGAATTTGTCGAGCGCTGCCTGGAATTCGTCGAGCACTGCTCTGAGAATGTCGAGCGCTGAGACTGAGTAAAAGCGTCGAGCGCTGAGCATCGAGCGCTGAGCTTGAGCAATTCTTCGACCGCTGAGACAGGAGCGTCGAGCGCTGAGAACAAGTCTGTTCATCGAACGCAGATAGCCATTCGTCGAACGCAGCTAGCCATTCGTCGAACGCAGAATCTGAAAGAAATTTCTAATTCTAACAGCTAAAACTCTTGACCCATAAACCATACATTGGGGTCAACTTGCCCTTAGTTAACATATAGTGATCCTAGCCCAAATCAGAAATAGGGTTGTTCCAACAATTTCCTTGGACTCGAAGTGGAGAGGAAGGAGAGAGGTATACTTGTTTCCCAGAAAGGCTATGCAGATCGGATCATGAAGCGATTCGGCATGGAAGGGGGGAAGAGCAACTCTACTCCACTGGAGGTTGGTATTCATCTTCGACGTGATAAGGGGAAGGTTCTTTCTGATCCTTTGGTGTTTCGGGCTTTGCTCGGAAGTCTGATATATTTGACGATCACGAGGCCGGATATTGCTTATGCGGTTGGCCGGGTGAGTCGGTATATGGCAGAGCCACGAAAACCTTATCTGATGGCGGCGAGGAGCATTTTGAAGTATGTCAAGACCACGTCGGATTTGGGTCTCTTCTACGGGAATGACTCGGGCTTTTGCTTGCATGGATACATGGATGCTGATTATAGAGGAGATTTAGATGATTGGAGATCGACTTCTGGATACGTCTTTATGACGAGCTCTATAACAATATAAAGGTGCAGCAAGAAGCAGGATTCTGTGTCTGTCTCTACAATGAAAGCAGAGTACAAAGCTTCCGCTTTGGCAGCTCAGGAATCCATCTGGCTTAGGAGGCTTGTGGAGGACATTCATAGGGAGGTGCATGGTCCTAATCTGCTTTGGGGTGACAATGAGAGTGCCCTCAAACTGGTGAACAATCCAGTTTGTCATGCGCGAACCAAGCACATAGAGATTCAACATCATTTTATTCGGGAGAAGGTGTTGGAGGGATCTCTTATGGTTGAGCATGTGCAGAGCAAGGATAATATCGCATACATATTTACAAAGCCGTGTCGAAGGAACCATTTACACGGTTGAGGAGGTTACTTGGGCTGACTTCCACTTCCCACTTGAAGGGGGAGTGTTAAATTTTTGAAGTGGAAGTGTCAGGCCGGGCGGTCTGTTTTTGGAGATCACAGAGACTGCGCGACTTGTGTTGCGGTCTTCCTCTGGAAACTGCGAGCTCAGTGTGGCGACCTGATTGGTGTGGTCGCGCGTCTCTGGTGTTGGCGGCCTGTGTTTGGTCTGCCTGGTTTGCCCAAGTATCCTTATTCTGGTTTAGACCGGGCGGTCTGTACTGGAGGTCGCTTCTGCGGTCTCATACTGCGGCCTGCATGAGTTCGTTTTGGCGGTCAGCTTGGTGTGTCAGAATGTTCATGTGGCTCCGATCTTATAAGAGTCCGAGCGGGTTGTGTGAACTCATTTCTGGCGGTCTTATAAGAGACCAGGCTATCTGCCAGTTTGTTTTTGGCAAGCTGTCTTGGACAGTTTTGCTTAAGTGTAATAAGGTCTTGATGAGACCGCGCGGTCTGGTACTGGAGACTGCGTGCTTCAATAAAGAAGGTGGCTGTATCCCTTGGGGGCGGTGATGACATCTGTTCATTTTCCTATAAATAGGGACGCAGGGGTAGCCATTCAAACGCAAGAACTGTAAGAACTCAAGTTGGCTTGATTTTGTCGGCCTCACTTTGAGGTCGCGCGGTTTGAGTTGTCTGACCGGGTTGTTCTATTTGCAGGTTAGCGGCTAGCAGTCACCATCAGCATTCTCCCTTCTTTCCAGCTTTGAATAAACCAGTTTGGCAGCGGTCTGTCTGTGCGGACTGTGTTTAGGAGTTCTTGGACTGTGCGGTCTGACTGTGCAGACTCAATTGATCAGGCGGCCTTAAGTGGTCGGGCGGTCTTGAGTTGCGGTCTTGCAGCAGGAAGCAGTTCTTTGTCAAGTGTTCACAGGTTCTTCTGTGATCTTGAGACCGTGCGGTCTTTGCGATCAAGAAGTGGGGACAGTTGTTTTCAGCAGTTGAATAAAGAAGCGAGTTGTGCATTCCGTGATAGCGGTTTGACAGCAGCAGCTTGTACTCTGTTCGCGCGGTCTCAGGGATAGCCATGCGGCTTGCCTGTTCGAGCGGTTTGGCGGTCTCTACTTTGGCAGTTCGCTGGCGGCTTATTTTTTGTCTTGTGCTTCTCTCCTCTGTGATTCTTATGAATCATGTCTCGCCAGTCTTCCCATTGTCATTGATTGTCATACTTGTGGATTATGTTGAAGTGTTCCGCATTTATTACTTCACTCCAGACCTCTAAGAATTTTAACAAGGACATCATAAGAGACCGTTGGACGGCTTCTCCGTCCTATAAAAGGGAACAGTGGATGCCCTAAAAGAGCTCTCTCTAACTCTCGAACCGAAGAACGAAAAAGTATCCCGCTCGGCATATCAATATAACAGTAAAAGCTGCAGAGAAGAATCAAGAAGATGAAGAGAACAAAAGTCTCATCTTGTGTTCTCTAATAATCAATCAGTCAGCATCGACTGAAAAGAATCATTCGAGTTTGAAAAAAGCTTGAAGAAGATATGTGCTATCAAGGTTCATTTAAGAAGCATCTTATTCAAGTCAAGAAGCCGATCTCCATCAAGCAGGAGAGTCATTGTATATCTTTATCTGTAAGGCTTGCGGGACAAAAACTGTAGGATCTGTTTGCAGATCTTGTCGAGCTTGCGGGCTTGAGATCTCTGAGGCTTGGGTCCAGGGCAGTGGACTTGCGGGTCCGATCGCGTCGAGCTTGCGGACTTGAGAACTGTGAGGCTTGCGGGCCAGGGAAGTGGACTTGCAGGTCCAAGAGGCAAGACTTGTGGGTTTGTGTTGTGTGGGGCTTGAGGGCCTGAGTGTCTGGTCTACGGACCTTAGTGCAGTAGGGGCTTGCGTGCCTAGGATGTAGGACTTGCGGGTCCAAGTTGTAAGGCTTACGGGCCGGTGACATTGACGGAGTTTGCTAAGCCTAGCTGTAAGACCCCAATTGTCATGTGCTCGAAACATAAAAATGATTTGAAGTCAGGGAGCTAGCGCCAGGCGCTAGGGCTAGCGCCGACGGTAGTGGCCGTAAGCGGCACTGACTCTGATCTAGCGCCAGCGCTAGTGGCTAGCGCCGGCGGTAGCGTGAAAATCATATATACACAAAATCCGGCGTTTTCTTTCATTTTCTTTGAGAGCCTCTGAAATTCTGAGAGCAGTGGGCTGGGAGCTGGGAAGGAGATCCGTTGGAGTTGAGCCTTCGTAGTGCCAGGAGGGAGATTAGTGAAGAAGCATCTGCGTGTGCGTGCCATCGCGGATTCCAGCCAATCCCCTCTCAGTCTATGGCACCAAAGAGACCAACTAGGGTAACGACTCTCTTTCCTAATCCTTGGACATGTACGTCCTTTGATTTGCATGAATTTAGGAAGACTTCTACTAATTAGTAGATCGGATCTTCCGGTGGGATGAATTTGTTTCCCCATAAATTGCATATAGAGCCTGGAATGGTAGTACGGGCATAGGCATGCTGTGTGAAGCCCATCTGGACAGACCGAGCCGGATTGGTGATGTTTATTGTGTGTAAAGTGCCGGAGAAGACTCCGTGTACATGCTGTGGTTCGGGTCTTGTGTACTGTGTTGTACAGCAAAAAGGTCCTGGAGGTGTTTCCCAGGCAATACCCGACGTTTGGTAGCAGAACTAAGTTCTGTTACTAGCGCCAGGCGCTAGCGTTAGCGCTGGCGGTAGCTCCAGGTCAGCCATTGGTATTGTTGTGTCCTGGAGGTGTTTCCCAGGAGTAGCAGAACGGAATTCTGTTTCTGTTACTAGCACCGACGGTAGCTCCCAGTGAGCCGCCATGTAAAGACTGCAAAGCCTGATGTACGAGGCTGAGCAGCAGACGCCCAAGAACTGAGCATCTGGCTTCAACTCGTTGACTTTACAGGTCAAGAGCGGGCTAGGGAAAGCCGTACCCATTTTAGGTAGTTGTGTTGCCTAATATGATGAGCGCGGGAATCGGCAGAACCAAACCTTACCCTTAGCTGTCGTGTGAGGATTGCAACCTCAGGATCACGATTCGCAGATTGTGAATAGAACTCATCAAGGAGGGCAATCCTAGATGAGGGGTAGCTCATATAGAGATTCGACGTTGAAATAAGACGTAGTTTGTAGGCATAACTCAGGGAGTATGCTAAAGTGTGCCTTGAGAGCACGAAGAGGATGGCTCGGACTGCCTCCGTTGGTGTTGTTTGCGGATATATATTTATATGCTGCTGACTCTTATTTGCAGGGAAGGAGCACCGCCGCCCCGAGTGTGGGGTGGGGTCATTATAAATCTTGGCCAGCTAAAGCTGACCGGTTACCTGTTTTACCACCGCTTGGTGGATTTGTTTGTACAGGTCCCGGCGTGACTAGCGGGAAATAGCGAGCTGAAGCCCCATGCTGCTGTGATGTGCTTGCCCTCGAAGGCCAAAGCTTTTGTTTACTTTTGTTCATGTGTGGCCGGCCTGCGTGCCGATGTCTGGAAGCCACCTTTATTATGTAAACAAACATTGTAAATAACCTTTTATGTATTTCATTCCTAGTAATGATGTGGACATGTTATACACTGGTTTTAAATGAAAATAGATATGCTTCCGTTATGCGACTCTGGTGCTGAGATAGTTATGTCTTTAACTGTTTAAATGCTAATTTTAGTACCGCTCTCTTCTGTTCATTTAATATGGCGTGGGGTCCAGGCCGGACCTACTGTTCTATGCGTGCGGATCGAGGTTGTGTGGTAAAGGTACGAATAGGGAGTCAAGATTTCGATTTGGAAGCACTGATACTCCCACTTTCGGAGTTCGATGTAATCTTTGGTATGGACTGGCTGTCAGCGCAGCAGGCCTACTTTTTCGGCAAGGCGCAGAGTTATGTGTTGTGCTAGTGGGGGCTGCAAAGCCTCAACCCAGTTTGCGTGATGTTCCTGTGATTTCAGAGTATCCAGATGTGTTTCCAAAAGATCTTCCTGGGGCGCCACCTCAGCGAGAAATTGACTTCACTATAGAGCTGGTGCCAGGTGCCAAACCTGTGTCACGCTCTCCGTACCGAATTGCGCTAAAGGAGATGGCAGAGTTGAAGGTTCAATTACAGGAGTTGCTAAAGTAGGGTTACATATGCCCAAGTACATCCCCTTGGGGTGCTCCGGTCCTGTTTGTGAAGAAGAAGGACGGAAGCCTGCGTCTATGCATCGACTACCGTGAATTGTGTATGCATCGACTACCTTGGGGGTGCTCCGGTCAACTGAGAAGAACAAGTATCCGATTCCTCGAATCGATGACTTATTTGACCAGCTAGTTGAGTCAACTGTGTATTCAAAATTGGATCTTAAATCTGGCTACTACCAGTTGCGAATTCGGGATTGTGATATCCCTAAGACAGCATTCAGTACTCTCTACGGACACTACGAGTTTACAGTGATGCCATTTGGATTGATGAATGCACCGTCAGTATTTATGGATCTGATGAATAGGACATTTCGAGAGTGCCTTGATCGGTTTGTCATTGTCTTCATTGACGATATCTTGGTGTACTCTCAGTCTGAAGAAGAGCACACGATTCATTTGCGTGAAGTTTTGGAAACCCTGCGACGTAGTCAACTATATGCCAAGTTCTCTAAGTGCGAGTTCTGGCTAACCTCAGTGGCGTTCCTTGGTCATGTTGTTAGTGGCGAGGGTATCGCAGTGGATCCGGCAAAGATTGATGCAATCCAGAAGTGGCCCGTTTTGGCGACAGTAGCAGAAGTCAGGAGTTTCCTTGGACTTGCCGGCTACTATCGGCGCTTTGTGGAGAAATTTTCGCGGAACGCTCTACCTCTCACCACCTTGACGAGGAAGGATCAAAAGTTCATTTGGTCACTGGAGTGTGCACGGGCTTTTGAGGAATTGAAGAGGCGTCTGACCACAGCACCAATTCTGTGTTTGCCATCTGGTGCAGAGAGTTATGAAATTTACAGTGATGCGTCAGGGAGCGGCTTAGGCTGCGTACTTCTTCAGCATGGTCAAGTGATTGCTTTTGGCTCTCGTCAGTTGAAAGTGCATGAACGGAATTATCCGGTCCACGACTTGGAATTGGCGGCCGTGATCTTCGCTCTAAAGTTGTGGCGGCACTACTTATATGGTGTGAAGGTTGACATCTTTACAAACCCTAAGAGCCTTAAGTATCTGTTACATTAGAAGGAGCTCAATATGCGACAATGAAGGTGGATGGAGTTCCTGGGGGACTACACTTTTTATATACATTATACTCCCGGAAAGGGGAATGTCGTCGCAGATGCTTTGAGCAGGAGGGCTTATGTACAGGCCAACTGGATTCAGATGTATGATCCACATCTGATCAGGGACTTGGAAGCCTTGGAGATCTCCTGTGTGGAGAGGAGTTCTAGTGCGAGTGCGTGCTTGAACTGGATGGAGGTGCAGTATGACCTCGCAGACAGAATACGACAGGCCTTGGAGCTTGATTCGAGCATGCAACGCTATTTAGCAGAGTCTAGGGATGGGACTGCTGCAGAGTTTGTATTAGACGACGGTCTGATGTGGAAAGATGGTCGGTTGTGCGTCCCAAATGTTGGTAAATTGCGGGAGGAATTGATGTACGAAGCGCACTTTACAAAATACTCAATTCACCCAGGGAGCACAAATATGTACCAAGACATGAAAAAGCTGTTTTGGTGGCCGGGATTGAAGAAAGACATCGCCTTGTACGTGGCAAAATGCAAAACTTGCGCACTGGTGAAGGCGGAATGTCAGAAACTTGGAGGTTTCCTGAAGTCGTTGCCTGTACCGGAATGGAAATTTGATGACATTTCGATGGATTTCGTGCATGGTTTGCCGAGATCACAGAATGGGAATGATGTTGTACGGGTGATCGTGGATCGATTACCGAAGGTAGCCCACTTTCTTCCAAATCGGTGGGACGATTCAGTAGAAAAGTTAGCAAAACTTTATGTGGATAACATTGTACGATTGCACGGTGTGCCCCGTAGCATCGTCAGTTACCGAGATGGGCGCTTTACTTCAAATGATTGGAGGCTAATCCACCAGTTGTTGGGTACAAAGCTAAAGTTTAGCACTGCCTTCCACCCTCAAGCGGATGGACAGACTGAACGTACAAACAAAACTCTGGAGGATATGCTCCGAATGTGCGTCCAAGATTTCGGCAAAAAGTGGGAAGATCATCTCTACATGGTCGAATTCGCTTATAATAACAGCTATCAGGCAAGTATAAAGATGGCACCCTTCGAGGGCCTTTATGGTATAGCTTGCCGCACTCCCTTATCTTGGGCGGAGACAGGTGAAACGAAGCTGTTTAAGTGAAAGGAAGTCGAAGAGGCAAATGCGGCGATTCAAACAATCCGGGATAGATTGTTGATTGCACAAGATAGCAGGCAAAGTACTACAATGCCAAGCACAGAAATGTCGAGTTCGCCGTGGGCGACTGGGTTTATCTAAAGATCAAACCTTTCAAGGGTGTGTCCAGGATTCGACGCTTGAAAAAGCTGAGGCCAGATACCTTGGACCGTTTGAGATTTTGGAACGTATTGGCGAAGCTGCCTATCGACTCGCTCTTTCGACAGAGTTGAGTGGTCTGCACTATGTGTTCCACATATCGGTATTGAGGAAAGCTGTACCAGAGCCTAGACAAGTGCTTGTGACTAGTCAGGTGTCGGTCGATGATGGGCTGAAGATGTTGATCACGTCTATTTGCATCGAAGACACTGATGTCAAACAGCTGCAAGAAAAAATTGATCAAGATGGTCAAAGTCCACTGGAACAACTACGGTCATAAGGAGCTTACATGGGAGCACGGGCAAATTATGCGTGAGGATTTCCCCGAGCTGTTCCATTGAGGTACAAGTCATATTTTGTATCTTTTTGATTATTTGCACTAGTAGAATTTCGGGACGAAATTATTTTAAGTGGGGAAGAATTGTAAGACCCCAATTGTCATGTGCTCGAAACATAAAAATGATTTGAAGTCAGGGAGCTAGTGCTAGGCGCTAGGTCTAGCGCCGACGGTAGTGTCCCTAAGCGGTACCGACTCTGATCTAGCGCCAGCGCTAGTGGCTAGGGCCGACGGTAGCGTGAAAATCATATATACACAAAATCCGGCGTTTTCCTTCCTTTTCCATGAGAGCCTCTAAAATTTTGAGAGCAGTGGGCTGGGAGCTGGGAAGGAGATCCGTTGGAGTTGAGCCTTCGTCGTGCTAGGAGGGAGATTAGTGAAGAAGCATCTGCGTGCGTGTGCCATCGCGGATTCCAGCCAATCCCCTCTCAGTCTATGGCACCAAAGAGACCAACTAGGGTAACGACTCTCTTTCCTAATCCTTGGACATGTACGTCCTTTGATTTGCATGAATTTAGGAAGACTTCTACTAATTAGTAGATCGGATCTTCCGGTGGGATGAATTTGTTTCCCCATAAATTGCATATAGAGCCTGGAATGGTAGTACAGGCATAGGCATGCTGTGTGAAGCCCATCTGGACAGACCGAGCCGTATTGGTGATGTTTATTGTGTGTAAAGTGCCGGAGAAGACTCCGTGTACATGATGTGGTTCGGGTCTTGTGTACTGTGTTGTACAGTAAAAAGATCCTGAAGGTGTTTCCCAGGCAATACCCGACGATTGGTAGCAGAACTAAGTTCTGTTACTAGCGCCAGGCGCTAGTGTTAGCGCTGGCGGTAGCTCCAGGTCATCCATTTGTATTGTTGTGTCCTAAAGGTGTTTCCCAGGAGTAGCAGAACGGAATTCTGTTTCTGTTACTAGCGTCGGGCGCTAGCGTTAGCGCCGGCGGTAGCGTTAGCACCGGCGGTAGCGTTAGCGCCGGCGGTAGCTCCTAGTGAGCCGCCATGTAAAGACTGCAAAGCCCGATGTACGAGGCTGAGCAGCAGACGCCCAAGAACTGAGCATCTGGCTTCAACTCGTTGACTTTACAGGTCAAGAGCGGGCTAGGTAAAGCCGTACCCGTTTTAGGTAGTTGTGTTGCCTAATATGATGAGCGCGGGAATCAGCGGAACCAAACCTTACCCTTAGCTGTCGTGTGAGGATTGCAACCTCGGGATCACGATTCGCAGTTTGGGAATAGAACTCATCAAGGTGGGCCATCCTAGATGAGGGGTAGCTCATATAGAGATTCGACGTTGAAATAAGACGTAGTATGTCGGCATAACTCAGGGAGTATGCTAAAGTGTGCCTTGAGAGCACGAAGCGGATGGCTCGGACTGCCTCCATTGGTGTTGTTTGCGGATATATATTTATATGCTGCTGACTCTTATTTGCACGGAAGGAGCACCGCCGCCCCGAGTGTGGGGTGGGGTCGTTATAAATCTTGGTCAGCTAAAGCTGACCGGTTACCTGTTTTACCACCGCATGGTGGATTTGTTTGTACAGGTCCCGGCGTGATTAGCGGGAAATAACGGGCTAAAGCCCCATGCTGCTGTGATGTGCTGGCCCTCGAAGGCCAAAGCTTTTGTTTACTTTTGTTCATGTGTGGCCGGCCTGTGTGCCGATGTCTGGAAGCCACCTTTATTATGTAAACAAACATTGTAAATAACCTTTTATGTATTTCATTCATAGTAATGATGTGGACATGTTATACACTGGTTTTAAATGAAAACAGATATGCTTCCGTTATGCGACTCTGGTGCTGAGATAGTTATGTCTTTAACTGTTTAAATGCTAATTTTAGTACCGCTCTCTTCTGTTCATTTCATATGGCGTGGGGTCCCGGCCGGACCTACTGTTATATGCTATGTAACAGGGAGGGTATTACACTAGCACTCTGCTAGGTAGGCGCAGAGGGACAAAGGACTACTCAAGACACATCGTCTTAAGGAATCTCTATAAATCTTTGTGTGTTTTCCGTGTTATGCTTCATATATCATAATCTAACAAACAAGAAAACAAGAACACCAAAGAGGGCTAAAGGAATTTGAAATACCTATTCACCCCCCCCCCCCCTTTAGGTGATAAGTCGACACCCAATAACTAACAATTGGTATCAGAGGTAGGTTGTTCAAAGAAAGGCTTAACATCCTGAATAAATCTGCTCTTGGGTGTGTCAAATCAACTGCTTATCATATCCTAACTCAATGGAGAAAGTCAGAAGATCTGACATCAGGAAGTTCAGATCCTTAAGTGAAAGCAACTAGAGCTCCTCCTGTACTAATGAAGAAAGATTCACAGGGATCAGAGCACCCCTAACTCCTTCAGGCAGTGAATCTGATGATGAAGAATGCTCTGTAGCAGGAAGAAGGATAAGAGCACCCTTGACTCTCTCAGACTGTGAATCTGAGGATGAAGAGATCTATGGGCTGGTTGCTCTATCTAACAAAGAAAATCATGATGAATCACATCATGATCAGGTATGCATCACTCACATACCTTTACTACCTGCGTCAATTAAAAAGACCAAGAATGCATCAGATGATCTCTCATCTTGTGAAGATGATGAATAAAACTTCTCATCATGCAACAATAAGGATCAAACTGATCTAATTGAGAAGTTTGTACTCTCTTGGCTGCTCTGATAAAGAGCAAGAGGCTTGTTAGAAAGCAAGCTAAGGAGCTAGAATCACTCAGACCTATTAAGGCTGAGATGAATGAGAAAATAGGTATGTCCCACAATGAGGGCACCAATTCCTATGAGCTCAAGAAGATCATGTTCAAGCTTTCTAATGAGGAGAACCAAAAGGATGAACTCATAAAGAGACTTGAGAAGGATCTTCTCAAGGAAAAGAATTTAGTGGCTCAATTCTCTAAGCCCAGATTTATACTGCCCATTATTGACACCTTCTCCTCCTATAAAAATAGGAGCGGATTGGGCTTTAAGGAAGGGAATGGAGGAAAGGGCAAGGCTTTAACTGAGCATCACTCCACCTTTCAGAAGGTAGTGATTCCCTCCAACATATATGACCATGACAATGTCTATGGGCATTGGAAAAATAGGAACTCCTATAGTAGGGGGAGTGCTCCAAACTATGGGAAGAGAAAGGGCATGGGGATGAGTGCTTTGAAGGCTCCTCATGAGGTAATACAGATGGCCCATCAAGGACCATTTATGTTTGGTACCCCAACCCCTACACTCAAGGGTAAGGAAGCAACATCTTCCCCATCCCTCTCAGCAAAGGATCAGACTGGTAGCTCCAGTATAATCAATTCCCACTTGAGCATATCTGATGCCATCAACACCATGTCAACTACCAAGCTGACACCTGTTGCTGACAAACAGATAAAGTCAAGAAAAATGATCACACTAGAGCAGCTAGTCAGCCCCAAGCTGAAAGAGATAGGAAGAATATTGCTGCCTTCTCTTCTGAATATAAGCAAACAAATGCCACCTCCACAAGAAATGTTTAAAAAGAAGGTACAACATCCATGAATGTTGGTGCTATGGTAGAGTGAGACACTTTGCCGTTGACTGTTGGCACAGCCCAAGTGTGTCTAATGCAAAGGAGAGCCTTCCTGCAAAAGCTAGAGTGAGTAGAAATATTTCTTACTGCATTAAAAAGGACCTAGGACCCAAACTCTGTTGGGTTCCTAAGGTATGATAATATCTATCTTGCGGGTATATCCATTCAGCCAGTCTAAAGTACATAAGGATGATGGACAATAAGTCATCCAGGGATAACTCTGGACAAAGAAAAATCTCATCACAAACCAAGATGCATTGATCAAGGGGGAGAGTTCAAAAAAAAAACAGATGAAAAGGAAGACCTCAAAAAGCAACAAGAGCTAAGGTGAAAGTATCTATGCTTCAGATATTAATGATAGCTACATAAAGTTATATTTATTGCTGTGTGAAAGTAATCTTGATTTGAGTAAGCAAAAGCTATCACTCAAAGAGCCCACATATATGGGGCAGCTAAATCACAACACTGTTCATACAAAAAGGAGAACAAGAACAATATCGTTTTGAATACAAAACGATATCATCGAAATAATGATTGGCATCGTTGAAATGATTCCTCGACGCCTAAGTAGGGTCACGAAGATACCTAAGTATCGATCTAATACTTAAGAGATATGAAATTAACCAATCAAAGCCATTCAATCTATGTTAATCAAACTTTTAACAAATGACACTTCACCTTCCAATTCGAAACTATAAATATGGTCAGATGTCTTGAAATTAAAATACATTCTATATCTGCCCTAAAAAGCAGTCGTGTTCTCTGCGATTTTGAAGAGTGAACGAGTCGACAATGTTGAAATCCTCTAGGATCAAATAAGAGATGGCGCGAAAGAAGGATGGATTTCTGTATGAGGAAGCGAAGTGGTGAGGAATGGTTTCTCAGAAGGGCCAGAAGAGATCCAGAGCACCATCAAGTTGTTGGATGCCGCCGGACTAAAGTTTGCTCTCTCAGAGCCAACAGTAATATTAAAAAGAGAAGTGCTGGAGTTATACTCGAACGTCAAGGGTGGCTCAAAAGGAACATCCGTAAAGAGTTCAATCAACAGGATAAAAGTCAAGGTGAACCCCAAGAGATTGGCCAGGGTTCTCCAGCTGCCATCCTGCATTAAGTGGTATGAAAATGAGGAGGTCACCCAGGAGGACCTTAACAAAGCTCTTGCATGGTGCGGGCACTCCAACAAGACCTATGGGTCTCTGGAAAGGAAGAGTTTCAACCAACAAGGAAAGCTGATGGCAGGTATCATGGGAAAAGCCCTCCTCTGCAAGGTAGGGTCACATGATAGGATATCCAAGCCCATGTTCGAGATAATGGTAAGGATAATCCTAAGTAAGAAGACCAACTAGGGTTAGATTATCTTCAAGAGGATTCAAGAAAGTTTCCAGGTACCCAATCTGGGAAGAATTCTCTCTCTCTCTCTCTCTCTCTCTCTCTCTCTCTCTTTTTACTACCATCTTATCCTTAGACTTTCAACGAAAAGTATGATGTAAAAATCCATCACATGAGAAGGACGAATATCAAAATACTTGAGAGGTGGGATAAAGTTCTGACTAAGTCTCCTAAAAAGCTGAAGGCTGCAGAGGATACCATCAGAAAGAAAGAAAGCCCATCTGAAGGAAGTAAGTCTGGCAACAACTCAAACTCATCTGACACTAAAGTGCATGTGGAGACAAGGAATGTATCCCTCCAGACCTCTGCTCTAAGTCTGGGATCCATGATAATGGTATCAGCAGGAACAGAACAAGAGGATGCTGAATCTGAGGGTGACAAGGATAATGAGATCCTTGCTCAGGTAGATATTGTGATGAACAAGATCACTGAGGTTGTAGATGCTGTCCATTCTGGACCAGTAGTCCAAGAAGACCCAAGTGAACCTGTGAATGAGTCAAACCAGTCACCCATCAGAAGATTCCATCTCCTAAGGTTGATGAGAATACAGAGGAAGAACCCGGACAAGCCAGTTCACCTCCAGAGAATAGACCAGTGGAGTCCTCATTGCTGCCTCAGATAAGAATGCTCCTGGAAGAGCAAAGACTAAAAATTGAAAGCCATGTTAACTCTTTTGTCAATGAGCTAAGGAGGGAGCTATCTGCTGAAACTACCAACCTCAAATCTGATGTGAAGAATCTACAAGAGAATACTGACAAATAGATAGCAATCACCCACCAAGTCCTGGAAAATCAAACAACAATATGCAAAAACATTGAGACAGCCTACAATGGCATTAACAAGTTGATGAATGACCACTAGAAAAATATCCAAGATACGCTTGATCATCATAATAAGGATCTAGACAGTCATCTGCTTGAGACCAAGAACCATCTGGAAGCAGGAATTCACATGCTTAAAGGAAAGATTCTAATCCTTCAAGAGAATCTTCAGAAAGAGATATCAGAAGAAGTCATAAAGTGGGAGAGATCAATGATGAAGGCCAGCGGAGAGCATGCCATTTGTACCACCGATACCATCAGGGAAGTAATGAATCTGCCTCCTCTCCACTTTGATGAGCCTGCTGAAGATTATCCTATTGAAGATCAATATGTTGACATTCCTGATGCTGCTGCTGATCAGGATAAAGGAAAGGAAATATCAGAAGAAGATGAGGTAAAGATGGGAAAGAGAAAATACAGGGAAGAAATGGAAAAGAAGGGTGACTATGACATATGGAGCCCCAAATCCAGATCCATCATACTAAAAGCATGGGAGCTGGTGAAAGTAAACAAAGGTGAAATATACAAATTGTACAGTCCTCAAGAATGGTCTAAGCATGAAGATCAAGAAGAAGCAAGGAGAGATTACAGAAGGGACAAACAAGCAGGCAGAATCCTTGTAGACACTCTGAGCCCCTCAAGTATCATCCCAGGCCATTTGAATACTTCACTAGACAAACTGAGAAGGAACAAGAAGCCAGTGCCAAGAAAGCGAAGATTGAAGTAGCTATGAAGGAACTAGAGAAATAGATGGCTGAATTATTAGGGACAAATATAGAAATGTTGAAAACCTTAAAACATTTGTCACTATTTATAAATTATCAATGATGTGATATTTGTCAATTTCTGCGTTTACTCAAACTTAAATGCAATGTCATTATTATATGCTAATTTGCTTAAGATGTACTTTATCATTGAGTGAGTTTTGACTTCTTTAAATAGAGGGAGATTGTTGGGAACAATGCCCAGCAGTGTTCCTGATTTGAAGAAATGCTCAGTTCAAAGATAGGTACAAGTTGTATTTGATGCTATATCTAGTTCATGCTTGCAGAGATCAGACAATATGTCCAGTACTTTAATAGCTTCACTAAGTACAATATCATCGAAAAGGACTGGACATATCGTCAGAAAGAGTATGCACGTCGTCGAAATGATGTGCAGAGCAAAGCAAAAGAATCATGTCAGTTGTTGTCGAAATGACATGCGCATGATGTTATCGTCATAACACTACAACACCACAGGGCGATATCAGGATGCCAAGATGAAGGAAGAATACTTGAGTACAAGTACAAGATAATGTCGACGACATCATTATAAAGAAGCATTGTCATCAAAAAGGCTAAGTAAAATAGATGTCGACAACATCGTCATAAAGAAGCCGTGTCGTTGAAAAAGCAAAGAAAGACTGATATCGACGACATCGTCTTAAAGAAGCCGTGTCGTTGAAAATGCAAAGAAAGACTGATATCAACAATATTATCGTAAAGAAGGCTTGACGTCGTGAAGACTAAGGAAGGTCTTATGAAGACAGGCAGTTGCTGAAGAAAAGCTTATCGACGTAATGGTGATTATGTCGTTGATAAGACAAGGTGGTGTCGAAGACATCATGAACAAGACATTGAGCAGTCAAGAATACGCCGACATCAGTTAGATGACTTCTTGTCATCTTAAGTGCAAGTGCAGAAGGGAGGTCCCATATCGTCGTGAAATCCTTATTTGAAGAAGAAGGAAGAAGACTTGAAGATTTGTCCAAGTCCAAGACATCGACATGCTCTGTCGTCGAGATATTGTCCATGTCATCGTAATGATGGAAATATCATCGAGACTGATTCAAATTCTGCCATACGCGCTGTCTGCAATTAATGCCGCCATCTGATTGTCCAATCAGCATGTGCTCTTAAAGAATGGGGAGTCTGACATTAAAGGACATCATAGGAGACCGTTGGACGGCTCCTCTGTCCTATAAAAGCGAATAGTGGATGCCCTAAAAGAACTCTCTCTAACTCTTGAACCGAAGAACAAAAAAGTATCTCGCTCGGCATATCAATAAAACAGTAAAAGCTGCGGAGAAGAATCAAGAAGAAGAAGAAGAGAACAAAAATTACATCTTGTGTTCTTTAAGAATCAATCAGTCAGCATCGGCTGAAAAGAATCATTCGAGTTTGAAGAAAGCTTGAAGAAGATCTGTGCTATCAAGGTTTATATCAGAAGCATCTTCTTCAAGTCAAGAAGCCGATCTCCATCAGACAGGAGAGTCATTATATATCTTTTTCTATAAGGCTTGCAGGCCAAAAACTGTAGGATATGTTTGCAGATCTTGTCTAGCTTGCGGGCTTGAGAGCTGTGAGGCTTGAGGTCTAGGGCAGTGGACATGCGTGTCTGATCACGTCGAGCTTGTGGGCTTGAGAACTATGAGGCTTGCGGGCCAGGGCAGTGGACTTGCGGGTCCAAGAGGCAAGACTTGCGATTCTGTGATGTGTGGGGGCTTGAGGGCCTGAGTGTCAGGTCTGCGGACCTGAGTGCAGTAGGGGCTTGCGGTCCTAGGCTGTAGGACTTGCGGGTCTGAGTTGTAAGGCTTGCGGGCCGGTGACATTGGCGGAGTTTGCCGAGCCTATTACACTGCTAGGTAGGCGCAGAGGGACAGAGGACAACTCAAGTCACATCATCTTGAGGAACCTCTATAAATCTTTGTGTGTTTTCTGTGTTATGCTTCATATATCATAATTTAACAAACCAGAAAACAAGAACACCAAAGAGGGCTAAAGGAATTTGAAATACCTATTAACCCCTCCCCCCTTAGGCGATAAGTCGACAACCAATAACTAACATCCGTCGATTTTAACTCTGGCACACTAGCCCCTCTGATTAACACCTAAATCTACCCCCTGTCCAGTCGATTTCCAATTTTAACTTTAAGAAAAATAAGAAAAAGGAATATATGACTAGGTTTGGTAAAAAACAGAGAAGAAGAATAAGAAAAAGAAGAACGAAAAACCTTCTTGCCTTAACCGAAAGCAGACACCACGACCTCAAAGCCTCCATCACACAACTTTAGATCGCACGAGGAAGAGCTCGACGAGAGCTCTCCAATTCCTCGCACCGGTGAGAGATCCGATCACCTCAACTACCGAAAACCTCCAATGACGAAAGCCTAGCCTCGACCTCCTCTTTCTCTCGACTGGAATTCACTACACCAGAAGAAGAAGAAGGAAAAGACCAGCCTCCTTGGGAGAAACAGAAAAAAGAACCTAAATAAAAGCAGAGAGTGGGTCCTTACTGGATCCCACTCGCTTTCCCAAGCAGAGATGAACTACGACGACGCACTTAAGATGGTAACACCCTCGCTACGATGGAATTAACGATTTAACTATAAATTGAAAATTTTGGTGCATTACAGAGCTCAGTGAATAGCTCATTCTCACCACACATGTGGTTACTGACACTTGTGTCCAAGTACCAAACTTCGTTCCTGCCTCCTTCATTTCCCCTATAAGTCAAGAATATCATTGCAACACCACCAGTGTTGTTTGCTTTAGCATAATGGTTGGTCTTCTCTGTCCTACTCGGTCTTCTGCAGTCATAACTCATGTGCCCAAATCAGTTACAATTGAAGCACTGGACTTGGGCCATTCCACCACGACCTCTTCCTCTTCCTTCATGCTCCCTTGCTTGAGGATGCTCCACTTCTCTCTGTTTCTGATTTCTTCCTTGATCTCGTCCTCATCTTCTTCATCTGCCTCTTTCTTGATAACCTCGGCCTCGCTGGCCACCACCTCTTCCAGAGCTCTCCTCAAAGTTCAGTTGATTCTTCAGTTCTTGCTCCAAGCCACTAGACCCTTAATCTTGTAGCATGTGATATTCATGAGCTTGTAGAGAGCCCCCGAGTTTATCAATAGACATCTAAATCAAGTCCTTCAAATCTTCTATCGCCACTACCATATAGTTGAACTTCTTTCCCATCGATCATGGAAGTTTCTCCATAAGCTTTACGTCATCAAGAACCTCTCAATTTCGCTTCATCTCATTTGCAATCATTCACAGACGAGTTATATAGTCACCCACCTTCTCAGAGCTCTACATCTTCATAACTTCAAACTCTGCTCGAAGAGATTAAAGTTTCACCTTCTTTGCTTTGCCAACTCCTTGCTTGGAGCATTGTAATGTCTCCCATGCCACTTTGGAAGTCCTAGCATTCGAGATCTTCTCAAATTTGGCTTCATCAACTTCTTGACATAATAAGAATAAAGCCTTCTTTTCTCTCTTCCTTGCCTCTCTCAGTGTCGTCTTCTACGCGTTAGATAATGCCTCCTTTTGTTCAGTATTTTGCTCTTCATATCCATCTTTCACTGTGTCCCACAACTCTTTTGATGCTATAAGCACTCTCATCTAAATGTTCTAGTTCCCATAGTTAGTCTTCGTTAAACTGGGAACTTGACCCGACATAGAATTTACTATCTCCATCACTTCAGATCTTCAACTCTTCAGAGTGACTTCCAAGGTTCGCAACCTGGCCACACAAGCTCACACACACTAAACCTTGTCAACAAAAGAGATCGCCACTTCTTGGATGTCGCAAGGAAGAGATTGCCACTTCTTGGAGGTCGTAACGAAAAGATCGCCACTTCTTGGAGGTCGCAAGGAAGAGATCGCCTTCTCATGAGTGGTATTGTTTTCAGATTGCAAAGGAGACCGAAAAAAACTATTCCCAAGCTGTTGCATGCAGTTTTCAGATCGCCAATAGGAGACGGCTCCTATTCAAGCATTTCTTATTAAGCTGTCCACAGCTTTACATAAGCTCCACATAAATTTAATCTCCTCCTACTATCAACCGCGCTCTTTAACATTTCACGCCTATTTATAGGCATTTCAATCAATGGAGATCAAGCCTCGTGCACTAACTTTTCACGCCAGCTTTTTTCACTCTTTTTTGTTTATGCCTGCTGCCACATTTGCATGCCTTCACCAATATTATTTATATCACCTTTTGTCATTGACTTTGGTCAACATCTATATAAAATATTATATATATTGAATGTTATTAATACATTCTCCGGCAAACCGCCAACAACTACCGTCGGCCACCAACTCTGTGGAGGGTTTGCCACATCTAACATTCCCCCTCAAACCCGATTGCTCATGCCGAGTTCGCTCTTGCACTTCAGGAATGTCTCTGTCTTCAACGCCTTGATGAAGATATCCGCCATCTGCTCTCCTATGGGGTAGTATATCAAATACACCACCTTCTATTGTACCCACTCACACAAAAAATGAGTTTTGGGCGGTAGCTTTTCTAACCGATAGACTTTCCAAATAGTTTGTAAAGTGCGGTATCATTTTTCAGAAAATAAAATGGTGCTAAAAAGCCCTCTCAAATAGGCCCTTGGTCGAGATTGAGTAGTTTATGTGGTTCATGGCTCTCTAGGTCTTGTATGATCTGCCTTTTTATGACGTTATGTAGTGTTCTCTTTATATTCAATCAAAATGAAAATTGCTAGCTTAATATTTACACAAGATGATCGTTATAATAAGAATATGAGTAGTGCATAATAAAATATAATGTTGGGAATATTGCCCTCAATGTACCCTTGATTTGAAGAGGCATCACACTCAATGCTAAGTACATGTTATATTTGATAAATCATATTTTACATAATGTATATGCAGGGTTATGTTATTCCAAACAATGGAATACTTTTGTGGTTTTACTGTCAAAACTGCTGAGGCGACAGCCTGGTCTCAGCTGAACCGCTGAGACACAGCCAGAGCCATTGAGAAGGAGTCTATCTCAGCTGAGCTACATTTAGATAGATTCTACTGAGAATACTAACTGTCTCTGTGGATCCACTGAGATGAAGACAGATTCAGCCGCTGAGACTGAAGACTGTCTCAGCCCAACTGCTGAGATAGATTCACATTTGAATAAAGCACTAACGGGATCTGCTTTTGGCGCTAGTGGATGGATAGCAAGATAACCTTTTCTAATCCCGTCCATGTTGTGTCAGGTCCCTCTTCAGAGGCGTTGCAGATTGGAGGGAGTATAAAAGAAGATGTTAGGGCATTATAGAAGGTGTGGAAAAAATTCTGAAAGGAAAACTATTGTGTCATTGACGGTTTCCACAAATATCTCTCAACCTGCTTCCTGAAGCTACAAGTAAGCATCTGAGATAAGATAGCTCTTCCTAATTCAATCCTGAAGAGCAAGTAGATCATTTTTTATCAACTGAAGAGGAAGATCAGATAGAAGCAAGGACTGAAGCTACTGCTATTCAGCCCTGCTTCAAGACAGAAGACCAGAGCTGAAGGTTAAATCTTTTCTGTCCTCTATTGTATAAGCAAACACTATTATCTCTGTAAGACATTATTGTTCTGAGTTTGTAGGGCTTTTGAGCCTGAGTGTATAGGGCTATTGAGCCTGAGTGTGTAGGGTTGTTGAGCCTGAGTGTGTAGGGTTGTTGCGCCTGATATTTTAGAGCTGTACTCCCAGCTTGAGTGTAGGATCTTTGAGGAGATCTAAGGTAGGGCTTCTTGATAGGCACGAGGTATGAAATCAGAAGGATTTCTGAGGTGTAGGGGTTGGAGCACTCTAAGAGGTAGGGCTGTTGAGCCTGAGATAGGGCTGTTGAGCCTGAGGTAAGGTTTTGAGCAAACCTGATAGATCCCGAGGGATCTGAGTTGTAAGATCTTGGAGCTGAGTTTTTGGAGGAGGTTGCCTTATCCAACACACTATTAGAAAGGTGTAGAGGGAAAGTGCACTACCCATAGACATACTATCTTGGGGAACCACTATAAATAGCTGTGTGTTTTCTATGTTGTGCATTTACATTATATAATCTTTAACAACAAATAGCAGTAGCTAAGAAAAATCAAAGAAACCTATTCACCCCCCTCTAGGTGAATTAGACTACTACTTAATAAACTATCAAGTGGTATCAGAGGCATGTTGGTCAATAAGGACTTAACAGTCTGACCAAATCCTACAAGGAGTAGTCAAGTCTGAATACAATGGCTTCCACTAGAGGTCAGAAAGAGATGGGATCAATGAAGTTGCCCATATGCAGGAACGAGACTTTTGGCATATGGAAGCAAAGGGTGAGGCTGTTCATGGAAGCCTCAAACCCTAGGATATATATAATCATAAAGGAGGGACCTTTTTTCTTCACAAAGCCCTCCACTATAGATCCAACTAGGCAAGTGGCTAAGTCATATGCTGAAATGATTAAGGATGAGATTACACTTGCTACCATGGACAAGAGAGCACAAAAAATAATAGTAAATGCATTTGATGATTCCACCTTCCAAAACTTGGTTCACTGTGAGACTGCCAAGGATATGTGGGATACACTTATAGTGTATATGGAAGGTACTGAAGAAGTGAGGGATGATAGGAAATCCCTCCTTAATCAGGAGTATGAAGTCTTCAGACAACACAACCTGGAATGCATAGCTGACTATTATGAATGGTTCTTTAGAGTGGTGAATGAGTTGAGGACCTATGGAAGGGTCTTCAGTCATTATGAGCTGAATGACAAATTCCTAAGATCTCTAACTAGAGATTGAGATATAAAGATCTGTGACATCCAAGAAGTGGCAAAGCTGGGAGAGACTCCTCCCCATACAATGTTTGGAAAGCTGCTCTCCTATGAGATGCAGCTATCTACAAGGAAGGAAGAGGACATATCTACCAGGCCTCATGCAAAGGAGAGAGATGTGGCTCTTAAAGCTGAAAGCTCTAAGAAAAGCAAAGCAAGAATGCCTTCTCCACCAAGAAGGGCTCCTGACTCAGAAAATTCTGAGCCCAGCACATCTGACAGCAACTCATCAGATGAGGAGTTTGCTGCCTTCTCAAAGCACTTCAAGAAGCTGATGAGGAGGAAGCAGTGGAAGAACAAACCTTCCTCCTCCTCACATCCCAAGAAGGAACACAACAAATCAGAAAGATAGCACCCCAAGGGTGACAGGTATGACTCTAAACATGTTAAACATATTTCAAATAATGTTATATGTTATTGCTGTAGCAAGCCTGTACATATCATAACTGTCTGTCAAGTCAAGAGGAAAGAAAGAGGTGATAAGAAGCCTTATCACAAGAAGAGAAGGAAAGGTGAAAAATCCTTTCTTACAAAGAAGGAGAAGAGCTGGAGTGAATCTGAGTCTTCATCCTCAGATTCTAAAGAAGAAGAGGAAGCCTACATAGGGTTGTTTACAACTGAAGAGGATGAAGACTATCCTGTTGCTAAGGTTGGCATCAGGGCCCCACTATCACATTCAAATAGTGACAATGTGGAGGATGAAGATGAAGATAAATGTTATGGATTAATGACCATGTCTGATGATGAAGAAAGTCAGAATAATCGTGATAAGGTATCAACTCCTCTCATCCCCTCTTCTGATTATGAATCAGTACCAGATTCTGAAGCATGCTCATCTAATGATGTAAGTGGTTCAGAATCTGAAGTAAATGTCAATCAATTGATTGACAAGTATGATGCTCTATTGTATGCTCTGAAAAAGAGCAAAAAGTAAGCCAAAAGGCAAGCTCAAGAAATAGCTTCCCTTCAGCAAGCAAAACACGATTGCACCGAGTCATCTACCCAGGTGACTCAGATGAGTAGAGAAATAAGCCAGCTGAAGGAAATTACAATATTCCAATTAAGCACCATTAGGCAAAAGAATAAGGTCATTAAGGACCATGAGGAGAAGCTTCTCAAAGAGAAGAGCTAGGTGGCTCAATTCTCCAAACCCAAATCCATAATTCCCATTATTGACACCTTCTCCTCCCAAACTACTAGGAGAGGGCTATGTTTCAATAAAGTGGCAGTAGGTGGTGAGAATGGAGGAAAGGGCCAGGCTAAAGCTAAGCCTCATACCACCTTTCAAAAGGTATTGGTTCCCTCCAACAAGTATGACCAGGACAACATGTATGGTCACAGAAGAATGAAAGTTTCTATAGGAAGGAAAATACTCCTTACAATAGCAGAAGAAAGGGCATGGGTATGAGTGCTTTGAAAGCTCCCCATGAAAAAATTCAAATGGCCCATCCCAGACCATTTGTATTTGGTATTTCAGCCCCTTCATTCAAGGATAAGTAAGCTGGTTCTTCCAAATCCCACTTAGCAAAACACATGGCTGCTGCCAAGCCTATAATCAAGTCAAATAGCATTGTTTCTGATGTCATCAACTCTTGCTTGGCTGCCAAGCTAAGACCAGTTGATGTCATTCCAAGAAAGTCTGCTAAGACTAACTTTAGACAAACAACCATCCAGGTTATTGCTAACAGGAATGGGAAGAATGATGTTGCCTTCTTCACTGAACACAAGCATTTTGATGCCCCCTACACCTCAAAGAATGTTTAAAAAAAGAAGGTAAACATCCATGAATGTTGGTGTTGTGGTAAAGTAGGACACTTTGCCATAGATTGTTGACACAACACTAGTGTGCCTAATACAAAGAAGAGCTTTCCTGGAAAGGCTGCAACAGGTGTGAGTCAGTCTGTTTATGCTAACAGGAACCTAGGACCCAAAAATAATTGGCTCCTAAGGGAAAATGAATTGCATTTTGCAGGATAGTTCAAGTACCAGCTTAAGGAAAATATGGTACATGGACAGTGGGTGCTCAAATCACATGACAAGAACAAGGAGTCTTCTGCAGGATTACACTCCTGTGAAGAATGAACCAAAAGTTATCTTTCGAGGTTCTGAAAAGGAGACACCAAAGGATATGGTATGATCACAAATGACATAGTCTTAATAACAAGGGTAGCTTATGTTGAAGAGTTGCAACACAACCTTGTAAGCATAAGTCAACTATGTGACTTTGTCCATGTCATTGAATTCCACAATGACAAGTGCTTGATCAAAAAGTCAATTGACTTAGAGATCATTCTCTCAGGCAATAGGAGTGGGAATGTTTATTGGTTAGATTTTATTTGCAATAATTCTGTATCTCATGTTTGTCTTGTAGCTAATAAAGTGAATCTCTTTGTGTCCAATGACACAAGATACTTGCCCACATTAACTACAAAACAATGCATAGACTATTTAAAAAAAATATTGTTAGAAATAATTCAAATTTGAAATGTATTAAAAGTGGTCCCAGTCATGCATGCCAAATGGGCAAGCAAACTAGGGCCATATTTAAAGTATTGGCTCCAAAGACACTAAAAGATGTCTATATTTATTGCATATGGACTTGTTTGGTCCTTTGCCCATTCAGAGCCTAAGCGGGAAGTTGTACACTTTAGTGATTATAGATGATCACTCAAAATATACATGGGTATTCTTCATTAAGAAGAAATCTGATACTTTAGATATCTTCATAAACCATGTCAAGGCAATCCATAATGAACTATAATGTACTGTGGTCAGAACTAGAACTGACCATGGTACAAAATTTCAATCTAGGGCCATGATAAAGTTTTGTAAAGAATTTGGTATCACCCAAGAGTTTTCCTCCCCAGGGACTCCACAGCAAAATGGTGTGGCTGAGAGGAGGAATAAGACCTTGATAGAAGCTGGAAGAACATTGCTTGGTGACTCCTCACTTCTAGAATATTTTTGGGCTGAGGCAGTCAATACTGCTTGTTATGTTCTCAATAGAGCTTCCATCAATAAGGCCCTTGGAATAACCCCCTACGAGATTCTGAAAGGAAAACAACCAACAATTTCATACTTTAGAATCTTTGGTTGCAAATGCTATATTTTGAATAATGGAAAATCCCAACTAACAAATTTTCTAAAAAATGCAATGTTGGGGTTCTTGTTGGTGTAGTTCTCTTGTTTTGACAGATAATGAACAAAAGATACGAAAAATGTCTATCCAAGACATACCCGGCACCGACAGAATTAATTCAGAGTGTGTTGTTCCTAAAGATGAAGATCATCAGGATGCTGAAGAACCTGATGCTCCAGAAGAAGGGCTGCAGACTGTTGACAGATTGCCTGCAGCAAACAGGAATCTAAGGGATCATCCAAGAAACTAGATAATTGGGGATGAGAACCAAGGGGTGATTACCAGAAGCAGGGCTCACAATGAAGCTCTATTCATAAGCTTTATATCTCAGATGGAGCCCAAGAAGTTTTAAGAAGCTAATAAAGATACATTTTGGATTCAAGCAATGCTATAAGATCTTCTACAATTCAAAAGGTGCAAAGTATGGAAGTTGGTGCCAAAACCTCATGTATACAACATAATTGGCACTAAATGGATCTACAGAAACAAGCTAGATGAGAATGACATCATCATCAAGAGTAAATCTAGACTAGGAGCCAAGGGATACATGCAAGAAGAAGGTATTGACTTTGATTAAACCTTTGCCCCATTCGCAAGGTTAGAAGCAATAAGGTTATTCCTTGCATATGTTGCCCACAAGGGGTTCATGTATACCAGATGGATGTCAAGGTAGCCTTCCTAAATGGAAATTTGAAAGAGGAGGTATATGTGGAACAACCATCAGGTTTTGTACATCCAACTCTTACCTATCATGTTTATTTACTTAGGAAAGAATTATATAGTCTAAAGCAAGCCCCTAGGGCATGGTTTAAGACCTTGTCTAGCTTTCTCATTAAGAACAAGTTCTTGAGGGGAAAGATAAATAGTACATTGTTTCTTAGGGAAATAAAGGGCAAGTGTCTCTTAGTCCAAATTTATGTTGATGACATAATTTTTGGGTCTACTGATGACAACCTTTGCAAAAGGTTTGCCAACCTTATGCAGGGGGAGTTTGAGATGAGCAGTATAGGAGAGCTCAAGTACTTTTTAGGCCTCTGAGTAAAACAGTCCGATGAGGGAATATTCTTCTCTCAGACCAAGTACACTAGGGAGCTTATCAAGAAGTTTGGGATGAAATCTGCTTCCACCATGAAAACTCCCATGGGGTCAAATATTTCCCTGGACAAGGATGAGAAGGGAAAACCCTTTGATGAATCCATGTACACGTGTATTATTAGATCCCTATTGTATCTGACTGCTAGTAGACCAGACATTATGTATGCAATATGTGTTTGTGCAAGGTACCAAATATGCCCTAAGGAATCTCACTACTCAGCTGCAAAGTGGATTTTGAGATACCTTAAAGGCAGCCAACATCTTGGCCTTTGGTACCCTATGGATAATGATTTTGTACTGACTGACTTTTTAGATGCAGATTTTGCAGGATGCAAAGAAGATAGGAAAAGCACAAGTGGAACTTTTCAATTCCTAGGAAGGAGGTTGATATCTTGGAACAGCAAGAAGCAGACTAGTGTGGCATTATCCATAGTTGAGTCTGAGTAATTGCTGCAGGGAGCTGTTGTGCGCAATTGTTGTGGATACATCACTAGCTAGAGGACTACAACCTCAAGGTAAGTAATCCTGCACAATTTTGCGACTCATCCAGTGCCATCTCTATTGCTAGGAATCCCGTCTCTCATAGCAGGACTAAGCATATAGAGATAAGGTATCATTTTATTAGAGAACATGTAGAATGTAAAGATATCTGCCTTGAAATGTCCCCACTGACATTCAAGTTGAAGATATATTTACAAATCCATTATCTGAGTCTAAATTTAATGGTTTCAAAATTGAGCTAGGAATGCTGAACATAGAATAGGCCTCGACATTTCATTTTGTCTATCATGTTTATTGTTTTATTCCTTAAGCTTTGCTAAAAGATAGTCATGCTATAAAACACTTAGTGATATGATTAGGGGGTAAGACAATCCAATTTAAAAGGGTTCACTGCTAGGCAGTGAGTTCAGCTGAGATAGTCTCAACTGAACCACTGAGACAGCTAAGTCATCTCATTGGTTACCGCTGAGACAACTAATTCGTCTCAGCGGTTAGGTTTTCCTTTTCCTAGTGGTCAAGCTTTCCATCTCATCGAATCCTCTGAGATGGGATTACTTAATTAAAACATCAATTAATTAAGTCTAATCAACATCCCACCTTAATAATAAATTATAATACACCTATAAATAGTGCTATGTTGATTAAATCACACTTTCCACAATCTAAAACCTAACTAGCCGTCGAGACAACCCTTCCTTTCCCGTCGACTCAACGACTCATTTTCTTCAAAAATGGCGCCAAAAAGCTCAAAGGATCTTCTGGAAGGGTATGAAATAATCAGAAATGGCTTTCAACATGCTAATGCTGAGATTAAAGAAGTGATTCAACTTCTGGAATGTCAAGGGTTAGAATATCTACTGTCATAGCCATCTGTGATTCTCAGAACTGAAGTTCTGGAACTATACAGTAAAGAAAGGCTCTCATCTTCCAAGTCCTCATTAAATTCCACAATTAGAAGCTTGAAGATTTAGATATCTCCAAGGAAGCCGGAGAAAGCATTTCAACTTCCATTATGCAGTAATGAGGAGGAAGATAGTGTTTATGAAAAAGACAAAGAAAAAGCCCTCAAATGGTGTGAGTACAGTGATGCCAAAACTGGCTCACTGAAGAGGAAATATTTCAATCAGAGATGGAATCTACTATCAGATATAGTAGGCAAAACATTACTTTGCTAGCCAGGGTCACATTATACAATCTCAAAGAACATGTTTGAGTTTATGACAAAAGTGGTCTTGAAGAAGAAGACCTCTTGGAGTGTTGTAATCTTCCATAGGATAAAAGAATGTCTGCAGGCTCCCAACCTAGGCATAATTCTTTCTCTCTACCTTCTGAACACCTATACTGAAGAATTTAATAACTCAAAATGATCCAACCTTCATTATTTTAAAAGAATGGATATAAAGACTTTGGACAGGTTCTCAAGGGTGCTCCTAATGAGTCAGCCCTCTGAGGTAAAGGAGAAGAAAAAGAAATTAGTCAAAGGACTAAAGAAGGCCAGAATAGTATGTTCTGATTCTGATTCAGATGGTGCAGATAATGCCCTTGCTGATGATGATCAAGGATCTGACAGCATTCTAGACAAAGATACTCATGTAGAGAATGCCAAGGAAGATCATGAGGATGATGTTGCTGCTGTAGAGCATGAGAAAAATGAGGATGTTGCTGTTGCTGAAGAGAAATCTGATGTCAATGAAGGAGATCAAACTCAAAGTGATGATCCTAATCCTCAAGTATCTGATTCTGCAAGAAATGATGAGGAGCAATCTGATTCTCCTGGTGACTTGCAAAGTAAGATTGACAAACTCATTTTTAATCTTGAAAGAAGGATAAATCTAATACCTGATAACTCCCAAGATTTCTGGGATTCCACTGATCTAGAAAGGGTGGATGCCCTATCTGAGGGGGAGGAACAAGAGAACTTATCAAGTGATGAAGAAGTCAACATTGACAGTGAAGATGGAATTGTTGCAGATCACACTAATCAATATGCAAAGGTTGCTGAGAAGAATGATCAAGCTGAGGGGGAGCATGGTATCCCTGCTCTGACTGAGGGGGAGCATGAAGTGCATGCAATGGATCCATCCACTCTAAATGAGTGTGAGAAACAAGCCCTCGAAGAGAAAAGCATACCCACTATGGTAGCTGAAGTACAACCATCCACCTCTGCAATGTCAAATGAACTCATCCTAAGTTCAATCAGCACACTTATTAATGGTCATATGACGTCAATAGAGGAATATATTGATAGGTCTGTCTCTTTAGTCAAGGGTGAGCTCATGTCTGAAATACAAGTAATAAAGGAATAAACCTCTTACCTTAATATGCAGATGACCAAGTAGTTTGATCTAGCTGAAAAATCAGTTGTAGCTCAGAATACAATACTGAGATCAATGGACAAGCATATGCAACTCTCAGAGCAAGACATGACCTATGCCAAAAATTATTTGAGTAAGACTGATGAGGTCATAGAGAAGGCCTCAAATCATGTTGAAGAATATGTATGGTCTACTACAACAACAATGATTAGAGAGGCAGAAAAGATGAATGATGAACTGAAATCAGACCTAGAGAATGCCTTCCAAACCCTATCTGGGTCAATTGTTGCTGCCTCCCAAGGTCTAGAATAAAAAGTGGTTGAAGAATCCAGAAAGGGGGAGGAGAACAATGTTGAGACCAATTCTGAGTTGGCCCTCAAAGTTATGCAAGGAACAAGGATAACACTGAACCTGCCTCTGCTAGATAATCTAAGAAAAGAAGATTTTGATTTTGAGGCTCAAGCTAAGGTTGCTCAAGATGCTCTCAACTTGCAGCAAGGAGAAAAAAAGAAGGTGCCATGCTAGCAGAAGAATTCATGGCAAAGAATAGAAGTGAGCAGGCCAAGGATCCTGATTATGAGCATTGGAGTGATGACTCCAAGAGTATCATTTTGAATGCATGGATGCATCATGGCCAGATCTGCAATGATATTGACAGAATATATCTTGCAGAAGAATGGATAAAGCACCTTGAGAGGAATTCCCAGAGGGAAAGGGTATTCAAAGAGAATCTTGTAAGGAAGAACAATCCAAAGAGGATGCCTTCGAGATATATTCCCAAGCCAAAAGGCAAGAGAACAAGAGAAAAATAGTTGAGATGAAAGCTGCTGCTCCAAAACAAGAGCATGATGAAGGAGGTGCAGAAAGCTCAAGTGCAGCAAAGAAATGAAAAACTTGAACTAATGTATTTAGTTTTTCATATGAATCAAATGTAAACTAAAAAATGTATTGATAGTTGATCATTACTAAAATTGTTTTTTAATGTTTGAAATGATATCTTGTGTTGATAGACCAACATTAGTCAAGCTTAATATTATTCTATATTAATGCTTTATATATACTGTGGTGCCTATATGTAGTTAACAATGTCATTGTTATTTTGTCATTACTATTATTCATAATTTGCCATGATATATTCTATAATGCCTATATTCAGTTAACAATTATTTGTTATGTTATCATGTCTGTTATTTCATATATTTTCATGATAGGTTTTTGTGGCTATGTATCTTAGCATTGGTGTATGTTCTGCCTTCTTCAAATAGGGGAAGATTGTTGAGAATATTGCCATCAATGTTCCCTTGATTTGAAGAGGCATCGCACTCAATTCTAAGTACATATTGATAAACTCTATTTTACATCATGTATATGCAGGGTTAGGTTATTCCAAACAATGGAATAGTTCTGTGGTTTTACTGTCAAAACTACTGAGACGATAACTTGGTCTCAGCTGAACCGCTGAGACACAGCCAGAGCCATTGAGAAGGAGTATGTCTCAGCTGAGCTGTATTTAAACAGATTCCCCTGAGAAGACTAACTATCTCGGCAGATCCGCTGAGACGAAGAAAGATTCAGCCGCTGAGACTGAAGACTGTCTTATCCCAACCGCTGAGACAGATTCGTATTTGAATAAAGCACTGGCGGGATCTGCTTTTGGCGCAAATGGATGGAAAGCAAGATAACCTTTCCTATCCTGTCCATGCCGTGTCAGGTCCCTCTTCAGAGCCGTTACATATTGGAGGGAGTATACAGGAAGATGTTAGGGCATTATAGAAGGTGTGGAAAATATTCTGAAAGGAAAACTACTGTGCTATTGACGACTTCCACAGATATCTCTCAACCTACTTTCTGAAGCTACAAGCAAGCATCTGAGATAAGATAGCTCTTCTTGATTCAATCCTGAAGAGCAAGTAGATCATTCTCCATCAACTAAAGAAGAATATCAGATAGAAGCAAGGACTGAAGCTACTGTCATTCAGCCCTGCTTCAAGACAGCACCTGCTGTGCATCAACAATAAAAGACCAGAGCCAAAGGTTAAATCTAGTCTGTCCTCTGTTGTATAAGCAAACACTATTATCTCTGTAAGAACATTATTGTTCTGAGTTTGTAGGGCTGTTGAGACTGAGTGTGTAGGGCTGTTGAGCCTGAGTGTGTAGTGTTGTTGAGCCTGAGCTTGTAGAGTTGTACTCCCAGCTTGATTGTAGGATCTTTGATGAGATCTGAGGTATGGCTTCTTGATTGGCCTGAGGTAGGAAATCAGGAGGATTTCCGAGGTGTAGGAGTTGGAGCACTCTAAGAGGTAGGGTTGTTGAGCCTGAGGTAGGGCTTGGAGCAAACCTGGGAGATCCCGAGGGATCTAAGTTGTAAGCTCTTGGAGCTGAGTTTTTGGAGGAGGTTGCCTTGTATAACACACTGTTAGAAATGTGTAGAGGGAAAGTGGACTACCCATAGACACACTGCCTTGGGGAACCACTATAAATAACTGTGTGTTTTCTGTGTTGTGCATTTACATTATATAATCTCTAACAACAACTAGCAGTAACTAAGAAAAATCAAAGAAACCTATTCACCACCCTCTAGGTAAACTAGACTACTACTTAATAACCTATCATATAATATAGTATTGATGAGGTTCCCCAAAAAGTGAAATGCTAGAGCCAGGGATTTTTTGACTCGACATCAACCGGCTTGCCAAGATGATTCCAACAGGCTCATTCTCGCGCAATTTCGAGTTTGTTTGACTCCTCAAACGAACGCCAAAATGCACAGGAGGCACGTATGCAAAAACAAAACATACACGCAAGTCGTGCACTCCCCTACGGTGGTCTATTTGCCCGTTTAGTAAATTGGCGGCAAGGTCGTCATTTTTAAAAAATTAGTGATCAAGGAGACTGGTATCGGGTGTTCATATTCGCCCGTTCAGTATCCAGGGGAGTGCAATTACCTTCGCACCCCACTAAAATACTATTAAGGGGGGTCAAGCCTTCATTTGGAGAGGACAAAAAAATGTGGAGGAGCAGAGCTCCAAGGTTTTCCGGCGAAGTGTTGCAGAGAAGTTCAACTCAGAGACGAGAAGACTCTACTCAACTCTCATCCGCTCACTCAGCACAAGCTTCTCGTGTTCCCGCGCGCTCTGACATCAAGTCTTCTCTAGTATGTGTCTTTGCGCCTCGTTTAGCATGCACTCCCCATGTGCCCGCTCCCCGTCCAATACCACTCCAGCGTGCGCCTCCAAGCACTGTTCCAGAACGCGCATCACAACGCTTGGCTTTGCCAAGCGCCAGACACTTAGAAATATTTTGTAAACGAGAACTGGTCTGTCACCCTCTGGAAAGCTGACATATGTACTCAACTAATACTAGCAGATTTCATCAGAACTGGGTTTGGACCCATGAGTTTTTTCCAATTCTGTGTTTTCCACGCAAAAATTTTGTTGTCTGCTGCTAGTTATCTAATTTGACTGTTTGTATGATCGTCTCACTCTTGAGCTAAGACGGTTTGCTTCGACCGGACCATGAAAACGTTGAGCGTCCCGCAACAAATATTATATAATAATGAATAAATCATGATAATCCTCATGGTGGCTCTATAGTGTAGAGTTTGTAAAGAAAATATTTAATATGAATAATAATTTGTCTTGGCAATAAACTCAAACATTTGATCATTTGAAAAAAAAGGTAATGCAAGTTAGCTTATATTGTTATCGAACCAAATGATAGTTTTTGTTAGAAATTTTAATTAAAATGCACTTTTAAATAACTCTCATTGGAGCCATCTGTTCCCTAGGTACAAAATGCATAGATTCATAAGCCTCTCACACTTTTGTATCCAATAATCTTCATACACAATATTTCCCAACAAATTCCAATAACCTGGAAAAGAGCTTCCATTGCAGCAACTCCAATATAAAACTGAAACCTGGATTAAAAAAACTAATAGAAGGGAACAAGATAAAAATAAAACTAGCCAAAGTTACAATTTAGAACAGATGTAATAAAATTAGCCAAAGTTGCAATAAAACTAGCAGATAACGATGGAGCAAAAACATCATGCCAAACCGACCTTAAATTTATTCTGTCACTAAACTTCGAATACAAATTTGATGATAAACATAAAGAAGGCATCTACGATGATGTGTTTCACTATCTTCTTATGCCATGCCATATTGGCTTGTTGAAACACTGAATCTTGAGCAAGAAACTATATGACGAGTTATTGTCCTGATCTCTTGTAACCAACCAAAGATGTTATATAAATGACAAAAGATATGGGTTGAATTGTAAAATAGATATTAGTATGACAAATGAGATCTACAAGTATGAACCATCTCTATTAAGTTAGCTTTCACCCAAACATGAATGAAATAATATATGCGTCAACACTTCCTTATAATCTGCAGAACTAAAATCGATGCATCCCATACCACGAAGTCTGAATTCCCCCGTTGGAATATCAACTAGAGTGAATGTTTTTTCAACCCTACAAGATTTGGACTGCATCAAATGACATTGTAAAACTAATGAAACAAATCTACAATGAAATGCTCGATAAACAGATTAATGAAATTTGGACTACTTCCACAAAAACTAATGAAATGTTCTATAAACAGATATGCATCAAATGAAATTGTAAAATAAAACATACCTCATGCAATCATGCAGTCTGACTGATTACAATGCGAGGAATATGTGAAATCACCCTAAATAAAAAATAAATAAATAATATATTTAACTATATAACACGCACGAAAACTAGAAGAGACTTTGAGACATCAGAGTAGGGGGGATTTCATAATAGCAGAGTTGTCGGAGTGTGGGTATAGGTGGATTGAAGAACAACAAAGTAGTCAGTGTTGGAGTAAGGACGAATTGCAGAATCCGAAGGAGGAGATCGACTCAAAGATGAAGGTGAATGAGATCGTAGAAGGCTCGGAGTTGTGAGGGGTTGATTCGTCGCTCACTTCCTTGACGAAGGAGAACGAAAATGCTCGGTCACAGATCTATTCTTTACCTCTACCCTAAACCGTGAAAATACACTCAAACATGTACCTAGGTATGTTTATATATATTACCATAGATAAGAGAGAAGAGCGGAAGAGAACGAACAAAATAAGAGCACAAGACCACAAGAGAGCAAGAGAGAAAAGAACTCAAGATCTTATTCCAAACTTGATTGCTTACAAATGAAATATCCATCCCTTTATATATGGCTCTCCATCTAATATTTTAATATACACAAGTATCTCACCTCCATTACATTAATACACATACATATCACACTCTTATTACTTTATGTGCATGCATATCATGCACCCAATTATTTAATACACATAATCCATCACTAATGTACAATTAGGATAATGCATATTAGGTTTAACAAACTAAAATTTTGTATCACAAAATCAACATTCTCCTCTTTGATAAAAAAAACTCAAAGATTGATGTCTATTTAGGTTCATCTGCATAATATTTTATGCGAATTAAGTTTAAACATACTTTAAAATTTTCTAATGAAATGAACTTGGTAAATGCGTCTGCAGGATTTACATTTGTATTTAGCTTAGAAAGTTTAATCACCTTCTCTCCTCAATTACTTTTAAAAACAAATAACGAAAATCAATGCGTCTTGTTCGCCCATAGAAGGACTTATTCTTAGCAAGGAAATGACACCCGAACTATCACAATTGATCTTCGAGATCTTCTGACTTAAACCCAAATCTTCAAGTAACCCTATGAGTCATATAGCCTCGTTGACTAACGCCACTGCAACCATATACCCAGCTTCAGTTGTCAACAAGGCGATGATCGACTGGAGAGTAGATCTGTTTGAAACTTTACCTGCTCCAAGTGTAAACACTTAACCTATTTTGACCATCTTTTATCTAGATCACCTGCATAGTTTGCATCAACATAACCAGCTAAGATGCATTCATTCAAATTATCTCCATCATAAATCAAACTGGTACTAGCAGTCCCCTTCAAGTCCCGCAAGATCCATTTCACTTGTTGCTTATGTTCTTTTCCTTGTTAGCCATGTAACGACTAATAACTCCAACTTTGCCTTGAGATGACCATCTTGTTGCTAGTGTGCATATATAAAACCTCATGTAATGACAAATAATGATTTCTTTAGCTTGCTCTCGAGATGACCTCATATAACGACTAATAACGCCATGTAACAACTAATAACTCCAACTTGTTTCTAGTGTGCATAGCAATTTCTTTAGCTTGCAAATATGATCATATTTGCCTTCAATTACGAATCCTTCTGGCCGATGCATATAAATCTCCTCCTCGAGATGACCATGTAGGAATGATTTCTTCAAGTCGATCTGCTCTAACTCCATGTCGTAAACTGCCAACATATATAGCTAATAGTATGCGAATAGTGTAAGAATGATTTCTTCAAGTCGAGCTGCTCTAACTCCATTTCGTAAACTGCCAACATATATAGCTAATAGTATGCAAATAGATGTGTGTCGCACCACTGGAGAGAAGACTTCATTAATTATAGATATTACCTTCCATGTACACAATGAGTGTGTCCAGGCTTTGTACTCCTGATTAAGGAGGGATTTTCTATCATCCCTCACTTCTTCAGTACCTTGCATATACACAATGAGTGTGTCCCACATATACTTGGAAGTCTCACAATGCATCAAGTTTTGGAAGGTGGAATCATCAATCACATTTACTATTATATTCTATGCTATCTTGTCCATTATAGAAAGTGCAATTTCATCCTTTGTCATTTCAGCATATTACTTGGCTACTTGTCTTGTAGGATCAATAGTGGAGGGCTTTGTGAAGACAAATGGACCCTCCTTGACAGTAATATATATCCTAGGGTCTGAAGCCTCCATGAATAGCCTAACCCTTTGCTTCCATATGACAAAAGTCTCCTTTGTGTATATGGGCAATTTCATTAACCCCAACTCCTTCTGACCTCCAGTGGTAGCCATTGGATTCAGATTTGACAACTCCTTCGTAGGATCTGGTCAGACTTTTAAGTCCTTTTTGACCAACCTGCCTCTGATACCACTTGATAAATTACAGGGTAGTAGTCTAATTCACCTAGAGGGGTGGGGTGGGGGGGGGGGGGGGGGGGTGAATAGGTCTCTTTTGTTGGACATGTGTGTCACATCCCTTTGTTTGAGAATAACAAATCCCATATTGTATTTGATATTGCTTGTAGTGTGTTTATAGTGTGCAGGAACTATAGGTGCAATACTCCACAGGTATAAAGCAGCATGGAACAATCTTTTGAAAGGAGCAGCACTAACGCCAGCGCTATCGCTAACGCCAGCGCTATCACTAACGCTAGCGCTACCGCCAGCGATAGCACTAACGTCAGGCGCTAGCACTAACGCCAGGCGCTAGCTCAAGATCGTCTCAGCGGTTCTATTTCAGCGGTTAACGCTACCGCCAGCGCTAGCGATACCCAGGCGCTATCTCAAGTTCGTGCACAGCGCCACGCCGCCGACGGTTCCGCAACCGCTCCACACGAATGCAACCGCATGCGCTAGCCACTACCGCAGGCGCTAGCTCCAAGTTCTATAAAATGCTGGGCTCTCTCTTGTTTTGGTCACATCTTCTAGAGACATTACCTGTGCCCAAACTCTCGTGCTGCTACTCTGCAAAAACATCATCTCCCACTCAAAGCCAAAGAAGAAATTCTGGAGAAGGAAGTCATCACGCTGCATCCGAAGAACGATCGCTTCGACCTCGCTTGTGCTTCAGCGATCCTTCATCCTCATCTCCAAAATCTCAAGAGGGAGTTTGCTTGTTATTTACTTCACTTCTTTATTTGTATCTTGTAGTTAATTCGCCTTGTGTTGGCGACTAGGTCTGGGTAGGACTTAAGGGGAAATTCACCTTGTGTTGGCGACTAGTTCTAGGTGATTAGATCTAGGGGGCTCGAGGCCATATCCGGGGAAGGATTGGCTAGAGTGGCTTGAGGCCTTATCCGGGGAAGGATAGGCTAAAGCCAACCGGTTTGTGGGGATACAAGTCGGTATAGAAAAGGAAAAGAAATTCACTTTTGTACGCCTCCGATTTCTACGATATTGAAATCAAATTTTGAACACCCTTTTTACATAATGCAATCAATCATGATTATATTTGTGTTTATTTGATTTCTCTCAATTGGCGTAAAATTTCATTATTGCAAAATTGTTATTACAAAATTGTCATCATTATTTCCTATTAATCAAAACAACTTAGTAATTATCTTAAAATTTATAAAAAGAATTTTATTCCCTTATTCACCCCCCCCCACCTCTAAGGGCACCGTAAGATCCAACAAGTGGTATCAAAGCGCAGGTTATTCCAAACGGTTTAAAAACCAGGAATAATGGCGTCTTATGATCTCGCTTTTTCTGAGGGTCAGGGAATTAGTAGACCACCTCTATTTACTGGGTCAGATTATAATTATTGGAAAAATAGGATGCGTTGTTTTCTAATTACCCTAGATATTGAGGTTTGGAACATGGTAGAAGAAGAATGCACTCCTCATACATTTGTAGTTGGAGAGATAACTTTAGACAAACCCAAAGATAAATGGGATGATCGGGATAAACTCAAATGTAAAAATAACGCAAAAGCCATGAATGCTCTATTTTGTGCGTTAGATAGAAATGAATTTAATAGAATTTCTACTTGTACTACTGCATATGAAATTTAGAATCATTTGGATGTTACTCATGAAGGTACATCGCAGGTTAAAGATTCCAAGCTTTTCCAACTTGAGTCGGAATATGAAAAAATCCGAATGGACGAAAGCGAAGATGTTGATGGTATGTACACGCGCTTCACCAAGATCGTCAATGCCTCAAAAGCTCTTGGAAAGACGTTCTCAAATGGCGACTTGGTCCGTAAGATCCTTCGTTCTCTTCCTCCAAAATTCAACCCGAAGGTGACGGCTATTTCGGAATCGCACAACTTAAGAACGCTCCAAGTTGAGAGCCTCATTGGGAATCTCAAAACCCATGAGGTAGAACTCAAAATCCAATTTGATGAATACAACAAGGAGCCAAAGAAGAAGGCGTTGGCATTAAAATCAAAGATGGAGTGCCAATAGGATGGATGAAGATGAAGAGAGTCTTTTGGTAGAGAACTTCCGAAAGTTCATGCGAAATCCGGAAAGGCGAAACACTTTCCGGAAATTTATCCAAAAGGATGGAAGATGGAAAGGGTCATACTCAAAGAAGGAAAAGGAGAGCGACGATGAAGAAGAAAGACCTCAACCGGAGTGCTTTCATTGTAGGAAGACGGGGCACATAAGGAGCCAATGCCCAAAATTCTTGAAGGAGAAAAAGGAGAAATGGCACAAAGGGAAAGAAAAGAGGAAGGTACTAAAGGCAAAGACGTGGGATGATTCCTCTTCCTCCTCCTCCGAAGAATCAAGCGGGTCTTCATCAAGCGAAGATGAGGAAGCAAACATGTGCCTCATGGAACATGAAAACAACGACGACGACACCAGTGTTCCTAGTGACACTGAGGTAATTCCTCCCACTTATGATGAATTATTTAATGAATTTCTTGAAACGTGTAAAGCTTTTGATAAAAATATGAAGGATAGTATTTTATTAAATCGTGAAAATGAATCTCTTATTAAAGAAAATCAAAAGCTTTCCAAAAAGGTAATTATTTTAGAAAAGAGAAAGGTTTCTTGCCATGAATGTGATCACTCCACAAAATTGGCAAAAGACATTGAAGAGTCACTTTCTAAAGCCCTCTCTCATGCCAAAACTCTTACAAAAGAGAAGGGGGAATTAGAAAGGAAATTAGAAGCCTCTCTTTTGCAAATAAAAAATAATAAAAAAGGTTTTGAAAATAGGTGTGTCATGCTTGTGAAAGAAAATTCTTCACTTAAAGCACACGTTCATGATCTCACCATGGCCATTAAAAAATTTGGAATAGGCCAAAAATCACTGGAAATGATTCTAGGGAACCAGTGCCATGGTTCTGGAAAGTTTGGGCTCGGATATCGAGGAGAGGGCTACCGCCCGGCGCTAGCCACTAACGCCGGTGCTAGCACCTCATACCAGAAACCTGAAATTTCTTTTTCAAAATGCTTTCCATCTGCAAATCAAAGTTTTTCCAGCAAGAAAATATACCAGAAAAGGGTATCAATCCCCTTTATTTCGTGTGCAAACTGTTATAGGTTAGGTCACACATCTAGTTCTTGCAGGAAAATAAAACGAAATACTTTAAAGCAAGTATGGGTACCTAAGGCTTCCACTTACTCTATGGGTGGTTCCACTTGGGTATCCGGATCTTTACTCTCATCTTCTTTCTAGATGTGCAGGAAGGCTAAGGACAATGAAGACATGTGGTACTTGGATTCAGGATGCTCCAAGCACATGACGGGCAATAAATCAAGTTCCTTAGCCTAGAAAGGAAGAAGGGAGGGATTGTGACTTTTGGCGACAACTGAAAAGGAAGAATCATGGGAATTGGTACAGTTGGTAACGAATCCTTCACTATATCAAATGTTCTTTATGTAAAAGGGCTAAAACATAATCTTATTTCAATTAGCCAATTATGTGATAAAGGATTAGATATTTTATTTGAATCTTCTACTAATCTATGCAAAATATCTAATCCTATTACAAACAATATTTTACTAACTGCACCAAGAATACACAATGTTTATATTGTTTCATTTCATGATCTTTCAAAATCAACTTTAAAATGTTTTATTACCAAAAATGATGAACTTGATCTTTGACATAGAAGGCTAGGACATGCTAGCACAAAGCTTATTGTAAAACTTGCCAAAAGAGATTTAATTAGAGGATTGCCTAGATTAAATGGAAATTTACCTTCACTTTGTTCACCATGTCAAAAAGGTAAAATTACTAGATCCTCTTTCAAAAGTAAAAATGTTATTTCTACTACAAGACCTTTGCAATTAATTCTTATGGATCTCTTTGGTCCTGTTAGCACCGCAAGTCTTGGTGGTAGATTGTATACATATGTTTTAATAGATGATTTTTCTAGATATTGTTGGACAATATTTCTCTCATCCAAATCCGAAGCATTTTGTGAGTTTTCAAAATTATGTACTCGTATTCAAAATGAAAGTGATTTAAAAATTAAATGCATTCGCTCGGATCATGGAGGAGAATTTGAAAATGAAAAATTTACTTCTTATTGTGATATGTTAGGCATAAAACATGAGTTCTCCGCACCACGCACACCACAACAAAATGGTGTTGTAGAAAGAAAGAATAGGACACTTCAAGAGCTAGTACGCACTATGTTATGTGAATATAAATTACCTAAGTCCTTTTGGGCCGAAGCCGTAAACACATCATGTTATGTTATAAATAGAATCATGATTCGCCCATCTTTAAATCTCACACCATATGAACTCTATTTTCAAAAGAAGCCTAATGTGTCTTACTTCAAAGTTTTTAGTTGTAAATGCTTTATCTTAAATACAAAAGATAGCTTGGGAAAGTTTGATGAAAAATGTGATGAAGGAACATTTCTTGGATACTCTTCAACTAGTAAAGCTTATAGAGTTTTTAATAAAAGAACTAGAAAAGTTGAAGAATCAATTAATGTGAAATTTGATGAGCTTGTTCCTTGTATAGAAAGACTTTCCGCAGGTAAAGAGGATGATCTATTACCTCCTTTGGAGCATGGTGATGAAGAACCTTCCAAATAAGAAGAAGAGGAGGCCAAGAAAGATGAATATGTACCTCCAAGCGTCTTAAAATTCACAAAGGATCATCCACAGGAATTGATAATTGGTGAACCATCCATCGGGGTAAGAACTCGCTCTTCTCTTCATGAATCTTATTCAAATATTTGCTTTGTTTCCGAAATTGAACCAAAAAATGTTACAACCGCTTTAAATAATGAATTTTGGTTTTTGGCTATGAATGAAGAGTTAGAACAATTTGAGCGACTTAATGTTTGGAAATTAGTAGAAAGACCATCTAATCACCCGGTTGTAAGTGTAAAATGGATTTTTAAAAATAAATTAGATGGTGAGTCTAGAATATCTAGAAATAAAGCACGCTTAGTAGCACAAGGATATTCTCAAGTCGAGGGGATAGATTTTGATGAATCTTTTGCACCCGTTGCTAGATTGGAGTCTATAAGAATTTTTCTAGCATTTGCAAGCTTTAAAAGAATAAAACTATTTCAAATGGATGTGAAAAGTGCTTTTCTAAATGGGTTTGTAAAAGAAGAAGTTTATGTTGAACAACCCCCCGATTTTCTTAATAAAAAATTTCCAAATCATGTTTATAAACTAGAAAAAGCGCTTTATGGTTTAAAACAAGCGCCCCATGCATGGTATGAAAGACTTACATCATTTTTATTAAAACACGGTTATATTATGGGAAGTGCGGATAATACTCTCTTCATTAAGCACAATAATGATGATATAATTATTTTACAAATATATGTTGATGATATTATTTTTGGATCTACTAATGAAGAGATGTGTAAAGAAGTTATTTTAGTGATGAAAAATGAGTTTGAAATGAGTCTTGTAGGAGAACTTTCTTATTTCCTTGGTTTTCAAATATCACAAAGAATTGATGGTATCTTTGTATGTCAAACTAAATATGTCCATGATATGCTTAAACATTTTGGATTTGAAAACCTTAAACATGCTTCTACACCAATGAGTGCATCACTAAAATTAGGAAAAGATGAATCAGGAGTTTCTATAGATCAAACTTTATATAAAGGTATGATAGGATCTCTACTTTATCTTAGTGCAACTAGACCCGATATTTTGTTTGCCGTATGCTTATGTGCTAGATTTCAAGCCAATCCAAAAGAATCTCATTTAAAAGCGGTAAAACGAATTTTTAGATATCTCATTGGGTCATCTAGATTAGGATTATGGTACCCGCATAATGATTCATTTACATTGCATGGTTATTCCGATTCAGATTATGCCGGTTGTTCACTTGATAGAAAAAGCACTAGTGGTACTTGTCATTTTCTAGGACCTTCATTAGTTGCATGGTCTACTAGGAAACAAAATTCGGTTGCACTCTCCACCACGGAGGCCGAATACATTGCATTAGGTAGTTATTGTGCACAAGATCTATGGATGAGCCAAACTTTAGAGGACTTTGGTTTTCATCTAAAACTTATTGAATTAAAATGTGACAACAAGAGTGCCATTGATCTTACAAATAATCCGGTACACCACTCTAGATCCAAACATATAGATGTGCGTCATCATTTCATAAGGGATCACATTAAAAAGGAAAATGTAAGGATAAATTTCATCGGCACGGACTCTCAACTTGCTGATATTTTCACTAAACCTCTTCCCGATGCAAGGTTTCAAATGTTAAGGTTGGAATTAGGAGTCTTAGACATCTTAGGATGAAAAACATATAAAACGCTAATGTTTTATGCAATTTGAGCAATCAAGACATCTCTGATAATTACAAAACTTATGCATAAGACTACTCTTAAGACCCCTAACCAATATAAAAAATTTAAAATTCTTGAAAAATCGTGTACTGTTTCCAGCGCTAGCGATAGCGCCGGCGCTAGCGTGGGTGTGTGATTTTTCTGTTTTTTAAAATTTCTAAAAATCAACCAAAATATGTTAGTTTATTTGTTCAAATTCATTTTTGTGTTTCTGTCTATTTTATCTTTGTTTTATTTGAATTATGAAAAATCAACTATAAAAGTTCAAAATTCAAAAATACAAAAATATGTTTTATGGTTTTCTGTTTTATTCATATTATGAAAAATCAACTGCAAAAATTCAAAATTTAAAAATGACAAAAATATGTTTTTGTGATTTTCTATTTTTTCATTGATTTAAAAATGATAAAACAAAAAAAAAACTGTATGATCTTTATTGCCAATATCAAGCATGCATGAATTCTATTTAGAATTATTTACAATGTTAAAACTTATTCCTTCAAATTACTATGAACATTGTTTTGCTTATCATGCTTTGATATATCTATTTAAAGTGCATCAATTGTATTGAAAAATGTGTAGAACCAAGCTTAGCATGCCTCTAAGTATGAGTAAATGTTTTATGATTGATAATGATACATTTCACTCACTTATTTTGGTAATCAACATGTGTGTCTAAATCTAAAAATGCTTGCTTGTGTATTGTATTTATACAATGAATTAAAACTTGCATAAGTTTATTGCTTACACTACATTTGAATTGCACTTATAGAAATTTAGAAAAGTGGTTAAGTTAAAAATTTTGGTTTGCAAAACAAGTGTATTCGAAGAATGTTGTCTCACAAATATGAACAAAAAATTATATATGTAGACAAATATAACTCCACCAAGCACTACTTGAACCTCCTGACAAGTCTTCATAAGCATTGTGAGGTTGAGCACCTTGGAAAGAATAGTAAGGTGTCTTGTGCAAACTTTGATTATTACACCACTTCGTTAAAAAATTATGTGCATTAAAAGTGTGTGAAAGTAATTTACTTGTGTTTTATTGTGCACTTTACTTTACGTATGTCTTGTATTTTGTTGATTTAAATCAATTGTTAACATTGCCCAAAATACACTTATGTGCACATCATTATCTTTCATAACACTTCTTCTTATGAGTATTGGATTCTAATGCTTTCTCTATACTACTCTTTATATAAAAATGCACTAGATAACCTAGCATGATCTCTACAATGTTTTGGTATTTCTTGTACTTAGAATTAAGTAACATTGTAGTATAATCTCTCTTTGATATGTTCATTTCATGCTTGGTATTTTTATGAAAATCTTTGAGATTTCAAAATGGTTGAAACATCTTTGAATTTTGAACTAAAACTCATATTTTTACTTATGCTTTTCATGCTTACAAAAAGATGTTTATTATAATCTTCCGCTTGCTTACAACTCTTATCTTTATATTTGAAATCTCTTATATATGCTATGCTTAAACTTTTATCATTATTTATATTTCGAAAAGCTCGATCATGATATATAAATGCCTCCTTGCTACCCTCACCCAACCTTCTTTTGATAATACCAAAAGGGGGAGATTAATTGAAGAAATCTATATAGGAGAAATATAGATAAATAAGGGGAGACTAATCCATGAATCTATCATTTAGGGGGAGTAACACATAAATTGCATTTATGTAGGGGGAGCATTAAGATAGGGGGAGTATGCACATTATCATGCATATCATTTACTATAGTTGCACTTTTATCTTGCTTATCTTATCTATAAACACTATTGTTGATTTCTTGCTTAGAGGATTTGTTATTATCAAAAGGGGGAGATTGTTGGACATGTGTGTCACATCCCTTTGTTTGAGAATAACAAATCCCATATTGTATTTGATATTTCTTGTAGTGTGTTTATAGTGTGCAGGAATTATAGGTGCAATACTCCACAGGTATAAAGCAGCATGGAACAATCTTTTGAAAGGAGCAGCGCTAACGCCAGCGCTATCGCTAACGCCAGCGCTATCGCTAATGCTAGCTCTACCGCCAGCGATAGCACTAACGCCAGGCGCTAGCACTAACGCCAGGCGCTAGCTCAAGATCGTCTCAGCGGTTCCGTCTCAGCGGTTAACGCTACCGCCAGCGCTAGCGATACCGCAGGCGCTATCTCAAGTTTTTGCACAGCGCCACACCGCTGACGGTTCCGCAACCGCTCCACACGAACGCTACCGCAGGCGCTAGCCACTACCGCAGGCGCTAGCTCCAAGTTCTATAAAATGCTGGGCTCTCTCTCGTTTTGGTCACATCTTCCAGAGACATTACCTGTGCCCAAACTCTCGTGCTGCTACTCTGCCAAAACATCATCTCCCACTCAAAGCCAAAGAAGAAATTCTGGAGAAGGAAGCCATCACGCTGCATCCGAAGAACGATCGCTTCGACCTCGCTTGTGCTTCAGCGATCCTTCATCCTCATCTCCAGAAATCTCAAGAGTGAGTTTGCTTGTTATTTACTTCACTTCTTTATTTGTATCTTGTAGTTAATTCGCCTTGTGTTGGCGACTAGGTCTGGGTAGGACTTAGGGGGAAATTCGCCTTGTGTTGGCGACTAGTTCTAGGTGATTAGATCTAGGGGGCTCGAGGCCATATCCGGGGAAGGATTGGCTAGAGAGGCTTGGGGCCTTATCCGGGGAAGGATATGCTAAAGCTAACCGGTTTGTGGGGATACAAGTCGGTATAGAAAAGGAAAAGAAATTCACTTTTGCACGCCTCCGATTTCTAGCGATATTGAAATCAAATTTTGTAAACACCCCTTTTACATAATGCAATCATGATTATATTTGTGTTTATTTGATTTCTCTCAATTGGCGTAAAATTTCATTATTGCAAAATTGTTATTACAAAATTGCCATCATTATTTCCTATTAATCAAAACAACTTAGTAATTATCTTAAAATTTATAAACAGAATTTTATTCCCTTATTCACCCCCCTCTAAGGGCGCCGTAAGATCCAACATCTTTGATTTTCCTTTGTTGTAGCTAGCAGTTGTTAGATATAATTTAAAAACAAAAGCACAACACATAAATCACACAGCTATCTATAGTGGTTCCCCAAGACAGTGTGTCTTTGGGTAGTCCACTTTCCCTCTATACCTTTCTAATAGTGTGTTAGACAAGGCAACCTGCTCCAAACTCAGATCCAAGAGCTTACAACACAAATCCCTCGGGATCTCTTAGGTTTTCTCCAAACCCTACCTCAGGCTAAACAACCCTACCAACTTAGAGTGCTCCCACTCCTACAGCTCAGAAATCCCCCTAATTTCCTACCTCAGGCCTATCAAGAAGCCCTACCTCAGATTTGCACAGAGATCCTACAATCATGTCCACCTTGAGGGCACACCAGCTGTATGCCAAGCTGAGCAAGTGCGAGTTCTGGCTTTCACAAGTTTCCTTTTTGGGTCACGTGGTGAGCAAGGGTGGCATCTCTGTGGACCCAGCGAAGGTCGCTGCTATTTTGGACTGGAAGAGGCCATCATCGCCGAAGGAGATCCGTAGTTTTCTGGGTTTAGCAGGTTATTATCGGAGGTTGTGGAAGGTTTCTCAGGCATTTCCGCGCCTCTGACCAAGTTGACGCGGAAGGAAGCGGCTTTCGATTGGAGCGAGCAGTGCGAGGAGGCCTTCCAGAAGTTAAAGAGGAGGCTGTGTTCCGCACCGGTTTTGGCTCTCCCGGTTGAGGGAGTGGAGTTTCAGGTCTACATCGACGCTTCGCTGATAGGCCTTGGTTGCTTCCTCATGCAGGAGGGCAAGGTCATTGCGTACGGGTCGCGGCAACTAAAGGTGCATGAGCGGAACTACCCGACGCATGATTTGGAGTTTGCTGCGGTGATCTATGCCTTGAAGCTGTGGAGGCATCTCTTGTATGGGGTGGAGTGCAAGATCTACTCAGATCACAAGAGCCTGATTTACGTGTTCTCGCAGCGAGAGCTGAACCTGCGCCAGCGTCGGTGGATGGAATATGTGGCTGATTATGACGTGGAGATCCTCTATCACCCCGGCAAGGCAAATGTAGTGGCGGATGCCCTAAGTAGGAAGTTAGCTTCTGTTTCCGGACTCTCTGTGCAGTCCCTGGTGGAGTTCTTTTTGATGAGCATCGCGGTGAAGCCCAGTGGTGGTCCGTCTCATTTGGAGGTTGAGGAGCCGTCCTGGATTGTTTTGGCAAGGTTGCACCAGAAGGACGATCTGGATTTACAGCACCTCCGGGGTAGAGCGGAGAGGGATGAGTTGCCAGACTTCTCGATTGATGTGGAGGGTACTTTAAGGTACCGTGGCAGGCTGTGCATTCCCGCTGTGGAGCAGATTCGAACGATGATTTGTGAGGAGGCTCACGACTCCAGCCTTTCCTATCACCCCGGTTCCACGAAGATGTATCGCGACCTGATCAGATTGTGTGGTGGCCTGTCCTGAAGGGCGATATTGCGAGATTCGTGGCGCAGTGCTACACTTGTCAGCGCGTCAAGGCGGATCACAGGAGGCCTGGGGGCAAGTTGACGCCGTTGGATATTCCCCTGTGGAAGTGGGAGAGCATCTCTATGGATTTCATTACTGGATTGACGAGATCTCCGCGGGGGCATGATGCAGTGTGGGTCATTGTTAACAGGTTGACCAAGTGTGCTCACTTCGTGCCGTACAAGACTGGTTATTCGATGGAGAAGATTGCATCTCTGTATGTGCAGGAGGTCATCAGGCTGCATGGGGTTCCAGCGAGCATAGTGTCTGACCGTGATTCCAGGTATACCTCTCGTTTTTGGCAGAGTCTGCAAGGGGCCTTGGGCACCGATCTCAGGTATTCTACGGCCTATCATCCGCAGACGAATGGGCAGACGAAGAGGGTTAATCAGATCGTGGAGGACATGATCCAGTGCTATATTCTAGAGCATGGCGGAGCTTGGGATGAACGCCTTGGGCTCATGGAGTTCGCGTACAACAATAGCTACCAGGAGAGCTTGCAGATGGCTCCGTTTGAGGCGCTGTATGGGAGGAGATGTCGGACTCCGCTATTTTGGGCTGAAGTGGGCAAGAAGCCTGTTCTGGGTCCTGAGGCTTCGGAGGAGATGGGTTTTGCTGTGACGCAGATCAGAGAGAAGTTGCGGATAGCTCAGGAGCGTTATGAGAAGTACGCCAATCGGCGTAGGAGTGATCTGGAATTTGCAGTGGGGGACCTGGTGTTTCTAAAGGTGTCCCCGATGGCAGGCGTCAAGAGGTTTGGAAAGAGCCACAAGCTGGACCCCAGATATGTAGGCCCATTTGAGATCGTCGAGCGCATCGGGACTGCTGCTTTCAGGTTGTCGTTACCTGCCTCTTTCCCCGGCGTGCACGACGTTTTCCATGTGGGCCAGCTGCGGAAGTGCGTCCGCAGCAATCGCCATGTTCTGGTTTCCGCGCCAGTGCTGCAGCCCAATCTGTCGTTTGTGGAACAGCCTTTCGCATTTTGGAAAGGCAGGATCCGGTGCTGCGAGGGAAGACCATCCCTATGGTAAAGGTCCTCTGGAGTAACCAGGATGTTCAGGGTGCGACCTGGGAGCTAGAGTCAGCAATGAAGGAGTCCTATCCTCACCTTTTCGGCTAGTTCCCTCGGTAAGTCATTGTCTCTCGTGTTTTTCCTTATCCTCCATCGTTATTGCAAAGTTTCGGGTCGAAACTTTTTGTTAGGAGGGGTGGCTGTAACGCCCCGGATTTTTCTTATAATTATTTTAATAAAACATATGAAATTAATAATAATTATTTGAAAACGAGATATTAATTCAGGGCGTCGATACGAAGGGGCGTTATCGTTGCGCTGTCATCGTCCAGCGAGTTTGCTTCTAGATTAAGGCATATATGCAATCATACATAACATATATATGTGTATACAGGTTATATATATGTATACAATTATATATATAACTGTACTGCACAAACAAAATTATATATATATATATTTATATAATTATATATATATACTTTTATATATGTATATACATTTATTGGCTGGTTCCTTGGGATTTTGCCGGCATTTGGTTTTTCCCCTCCCCCGATGGTTCCATTCATTTCGAGAGAGGAGGAGAGGCGAGCTTAGGGTTCTCCTTTGGCGAGTGGCGCAAGGCGCCGGGGCGGTTGAAGGAGGAAGGATCTTCGTTGTCAGGGCTTGTCTTCGTCGCCGGGGCTAGGTTTTCTGCGAGCTCGTCGCGATCCGGTGATTCTCTGGTTCATTTGGAGGCAAGAAAACTCTTCCCTTCCTTCCTCCCCCTCCATCTCTTGTGCTGGATTTCTTCCCTTGTTGGTAGTTCCCGAAATCTTCAAGGGCAGAACCTCTGATTTTGGTTAACAAATTTTTTGGATCAATTAGGGCTCGATCCTCTAATTTTGTGGGCAAAATCCTTGGTTTATTTGTGAAATTTCTTCTTGCTTTGGTTAGCAAATTTTGGGATTTTAGTTTGGGGCTGCTATATGTCATCTCTATCGTTTTTTTTCTGTTGGAGGGCTGCTATGTGCATAATCAATTTACCTTTCTTTTGTTCTTTGTTGGGGGCTGTTGTACGCTGATGATTCCAGTTATATTGCTTTAAGTGGGGCTGCTTTTGTTTCCTTCCTGCTGCCGTATACTTGCTGCTATGTGTGAGCTTTGTTGGACTTGAAAAATTTGGGTGTTTGATTCTCTTCTTGCTACCATACCTGTGCTATTGAATATATGGATTTAGTTAATTTGTGGGGTTTTACTTTACCCCTGCTGCTATGGTTGTGCTTGGGCTGGACTTACTAATTCATTTGGGCGTTTTCTTAATTACCTCCCTATTGATCATATGGGGGGGCTCCTTTCCTTGTTGAGTTGAGTTGCTGGGGGCTGCACCTGTTGCCGTGGTCTGCATGCTGTTATGCTTGCTGTTTGGTTGGGGCTGCCTCTTTTACTTGCTGATTTGGGGGCTGCTTCCTGTCTCTGTTATATGGGGGCTGCTTCCTGTCTTTGTTAAATCGGGGCTGCTCTTATTTTCGTTTGTTTTCTCCTCTTATGGGGTTGCTGCTGTTGGCTTTAGTCGGGCTGCTGCTGTTGTTTTAGTTGGGGATGCTGTTATAACCCTTTGTAAGGGGCTGGTTTGCTGTTATTTTTACCTAGGGGGATGCTCTTGTTTTCTTTCCTTTTTCTGTCCAGTAAGGGCTGCTGCTGTATTGTTATTTGGGGGCTGGTCCTTGTTGAGTAGGACTGCGTGTATGTTGATTTGGAGCTGCCTCTTTTGTAGTTGATTTGGGGTGCTGCCTCTTATCTTGGTCAAATATTGGGGGGATGCACCTTATTCTTGTCTAAGCAAGGGCTGATGCTATGTTCTTTTCTTTTGGGTTGCCTTGCACCACTCTTGTTGGGTTTCATTACTTGCAAAATAATTCTACGCGCTTCGATTACAAGTAGTAGCTAGAAATGGACAATATTATGGTGGTTCTATTTGCTAACTCCTCGGCACACTTAATTGGCTCTGTTATATTATATTTCTAGCTGCTATGGTTGGGTGAATCCTTCTATCCCTCTTTTATATGCTAGCTGCTATAAGTTTAGCTTTGTCCCGATCCTGGGATACTCCTAGATGGTTTATTCTGGTTGATTTTCTTCTGGATCATGTTTTACTTGGCTACTTCTGCATATTTACTTGGCTAAATATTATTGGACTTGTTTGCATTGGAATGATGGGTATATGGAACAATGGGGTCCTCCATCATAGTTATTTTAATAGTGGTTGGTAGGATGGGTACAGGGAACACTGGGTTCCCCCACCACCACCATGGCGCCTTTTTTTATTTGGGGTGAACATCCCCTTTATGTGGGTGGTTAGTGACATTGTTTGGGTCCGCCACCACTGGTCCATTTTTTGCATTATATGCCAAGTTTAGTCATGCTCTTGCTTATCGGGCTGGTTCTATGCGGGATCTTCCTAACCTTCTATTACTGAAATCTTTATATAAGCGTATATATATAGTTATATATATGGGTATATGTATATATATATATGTATTTATATACCCCTTTCAGCTTGGATATGTCACTTGTTACTTCTCCTGCTCTTACTTTTAACTATGTTGTTTTCTTGCACCCTTTGGGCTGAGGCATTCTTTTCTTATGGATGCCTCAGGTTCAGGTTCGTAGCTGCCGCAGGTTTTAGAGCAGGGTTGTTCAGTTTCTCGGGTGGAGGGCTTTCCTCCCTATTAGGTAAGGATTCAGTTTCTTTTGTTGTAGTTTCCTTCTGGCTGTGGACTCTTCTCCCTGCGGGTTTGTGTCAGTTGTTAACGCCCGTGTGGGTTTTGCTTAGTTTACTTGCTGATGCTGCTGCTAGCTTCCTTTACTGCTACTTGGTTACTTTGTAATCATACACTTTGGGAAAAAGCTTATTTTGAGGTATATTATAGCAGTTTCTTTTAGCATTATAAAAAAGTTGATCTTTTAACTGTTTGTTGCATTTACTATTAAGTATCACATATTTGCAAAACGTAAATCAAAATAAAATGATACTTCTTTATTATATACTAAATTTAGACCGGCGATCGCCCTGGAGACGTCTCTGGTCTTCAGCGCCGTTAGGAATAAAATGAACTTATTTTCTTCCGTTGTGTACGCATATTTTTGATAAAGAGCGGCTATGTAAACCGCAGGGGCCGAGGGGCACGGCTTCCTAACCTGATGAAAATAATCTTAAAAGATAATGCTTTTATTAATTCATATCTTTTCTCGTAAAAATGTTCGTTTGAGTGCTCGCCTGAACGTCTGTAGTTGTCCCCTACAGGACGTGGCATCATGACGCGTGTTTTCCCCCTTTACTCTGATATTATAATTTATTTCGGGAAAATACGGGTTGTGACAGTTGGTATCAGAGGGAGGTTAGCCGGGTTGCTGGAAATGTTCTGGATGGCCCGGTTAACCGTCCAGTGAGGATTGTTAATCATTGCATACACTCACCGATGGGTTATCGGTAGATCTCGGCTGAAGCACGAACACTACACTCATAAGCATGAAAGAAGTATACGGGGCATATTATGTAGTATGGGATGCATAATATGTGTCTGTATATGGATCATCATAGGTGACAACATGTGACTGTTATGTAGTATGTGATGCATAACGTAGGTCGCATGCGTGTCCATTAGATTTTCTTTTTTCGTTGCATGCGATAATATGTAGTATGGGATGCATAAGATCGCATGTGTACGCCGCTCATAGCATGCATTAAGGCCTTTTCTTAGTTTGCATAGCACTGCATGCATAACATAACATTGCATAAGCACACGTGCCAAGCCAGAGATCTACACGATGACACATGTACACCCATGATTTAAAAAGGTAAAATTTTAAACTTATGTGCATACGAGTGAGGTGCACGAGAGGTAAAGGATGGTACACCATCCTGAGTGTAGCGTGATATTATGTACTTACTTTTCCCAGAGAAAAAGGCAGTAGCAAAAGCAAGTATTTGTATGTCTTCCCTTCCTAGAGGTTTGAGTCCAGTCTTAGCAGGCTGTTTGTATCAGGTTCTTCCTCGTTCTCGTTGTAGTCCAATCTTTCTGTGGTAATTTAGTCGCTATAGCAGCGTTCTATCTTTGTTATGTCATGTGTCTATACTGCTTTGTTAGGCGAGTTTAAGGTTCGAGATTGTAGGGCGCACGTTCTTTTTGACTCTGGTGCCACTCACTCTTTTGTGGCCAAGAAGTTGTTGATCGGTATCGCTGGGCCTTGGAGCGTGTTGATGATCCGTTTTGTGTCAAGTAACCGTCCGGAGATTCGGTGGTGTTAGATCTGTGCGGGAGGCAGTGTCCGATTGTTTTGGATGAATTTTTGGGCTATGCAGACTTGAAGGTGATCGATTTGGGGGATTTTGACGTGATTCTGGGCATGGATTGGCTAGCCCGATTCGACGCTGTGATCCAGTGCAGGGATAAGCATCTGGATTTTCTGATGGATGATGTCCAGCCCAGAAGTGTGTTTGGCTTTCCGCGTCAAACTTCCTCGGTTGTGTTAGTGGTCTGTGCTCGGGCCTTGGCGGAGTTCGATGGCCGTGTCTGTTTTGTTTCTGTCTTGCTCGCGGCTTGCGCATCGTCGCCTTGTGTTGAAGATATTCCTGTGGTGCGGGAGTACCCGGATGTTTTTCCCGACAACTTTCCTGGTCTCCCTCCTGAGTGAGAAACAGAGTTTATGGTAGATTTGGAGTCTGGGACTCGCCCTATTACAAAGGCACCTTACCGTATGGCACCGCGGGAGTTGGAGGAGCTGCGCACTCAGTTGGATGAGCTTCTACAGCTTGGTTTTATTAGGCCGAGTTCGTCTCCTTGGGGTGCGCCAGTTCTGTTCGTAAAGAAGAAGGATGGGACGATGAGGTTATGCATCGATTATAGAGAGTTGAACAAGGTCACGATCAAAAATAGGTATCCGCTCCCACGGATTGATGACTTGTTCGACCAGTTGCAGGGTAGCTGCGTGTTCTCGAAGATCGACCTCCGGTCCGGTTACCATCAGCTGAGGATTCGCGACGCAGACGTTCCGCGAACTGCTTTCCGGTCGCGTTACGGACATTTTGAGTTCTTGGTGATGTCCACCTTGAGGGCACACCAGCTGTATGCCAAGCTGAGCAAATGCGAGTTCTGGCTTTCGCAAGTTTCCTTTTTGGGTCACGTGGTGAGCAAGGGTGGCATCTCTGTGGACCCAGCGAAGGTCGCTGCTGTTTTGGACTGGAAGAGGTCGTCGTCGCCGAAGGAGATCCGTAGTTTTCTGGGTTTAGCAGGTTATTATCGGAGGTTGTGGAAGGTTTCTCAGGCATTTCCGCGCCTCTGACCAAGTTGACGCGGAAGGAAGCGGCTTTCGATTGGAGCTAGCAGTGCGAGGAGGCCTTCCAGAAGTAAGAGGAGGCTGTGTTCCGCACCGGTTTTGGCTCTCCCGGTTGAGGGAGTGGAGTTTCAGGTCTACGTCGACGCTTCGCTGATAGGCCTTGGTTGCTTCCTCATGCAGGAGGGCAAGGTCATTGCGTACGGGTCGCGGCAACTAAAGGTGCATGAGCGGAACTACCCGACGCATGATTTGGAGTTTGCTGCGGTGATCTATGCCTTGAAGCTGTGGAGGCATCTCTTGTATGGGGTGGAGTGCAAGATCTACTCAGATCACAAGAGCCTGATTTACGTGTTCTCGCAGCGAGAGCTGAACCTGCGCCAGCGTCGGTGGATGGAATATGTGGCTGATTATGACGTGGAGATCCTCTATCACCCCGGCAAGGCAAACGTAGTGGCGGATGCCCTAAGTAGGAAGTCAGCTTCTGTTTTCGGACTCTCTGTGCAGTCCCTGGTGGAGGAGTTCTTTTTGATGAGCATCGCGGTGAAGCCCAGTGGTGGTCCGTCTCATTTGGAGGTTGAGGAGCCATCCTGGATTGTTTTGGCAAGGTTGCACCAGAAGGACGATCTGGATTTACAGCACCTCCGGGGTAGAGCGGAGAGGGATGAGTTGCCAGACTTCTCGATTGATGTGGAGGGTACTTTGAGGTACCGTGGCAGGCTGTGCATTCCCGCTGTGGAGCAGATTCGAACGAAGATTTGTGAGGAGGCTCACGACTCCAGCCTTTCCTATCACCCCAGTTCCACGAAGATGTATCGCGACCTGAAGCAGATTGTGTGGTGGCCTGGCCTGAAGGGCGCTATTGCGAGATTCGTGGCGCAGTGCTACACTTGTCAGCGCATCAAGGCGGATCACAGGAGGCCTGGGGGCAAGTTGACGCCGTTGGATATTCCCCTGTGGAAGTGGGAGAGCATCTCTATGGATTTCATTACTGGATTGCCGAGATCTCCGCGGGGCATGATGCAGTGTGGGTCATTGTTGACAGGTTGACCAAGTGTGCTCACTTCGTGCCATACAAGACTGGTTATTCGATGGAGAAGATTGCATCTCTGTATGTGCAGGAGGTCATCAGGCTGCATGGGGTTCCAGCGAGCATAGTGTCTGACCGTGATTCCAGGTATACCTCTCGTTTTTGGCAGAGTCTGCAAGGGGCCTTGGGCACCGATCTCAGGTATTCTACGGCCTATCATCCGCAGACGAATGGGCAGACGAAGAGGGTTAATCAGATCGTGGAGGACATGATCCAGTGCTATATTCTAGAGCATGGCGGAGCTTGGGATGAACGCATTGGGCTCATGGAGTTTGCGTACAACAATAGCTACCAGGAGAGCTTGCAGATGGCTCCGTTTGAGGCGCTGTATGGGAGGAGATGTCGGACTCTGCTATTTTGGGCTGAAGTGGGCGAGAAGCCTGTTCTGGGTCCTGAGGCTTTGGAGGAGATGGGTTTTGCTGTGACGCAGATCAGAGAGAAGTTGCGGATAGCTCAGGAGCGTTATGAGAAGTACGCCAATCGGCGTAGGAGTGATCTGGAATTTGCAGTGGGGGACCTGGTGTTTCTAAATCTGTCCCCGATGGCAGGTGTCAAGAGGTATGGAAAGAGCCACAAGCTGGACCCCAGATATGTAGGCCCATTTGAGATCGTCGAGCGCATCGGGACTGCTGCTTACAGGTTGTCGTTACCTGCCTCTTTCCCCGGCGTGCATGACGTTTTCCATGTGGGCCAGCTGCGGAAGTGCGTCCGCAGCAATCGCCATGTTCTGGTTTCTGCGCCAGTGCTGCAGCCCAATCTGTCGTTTGTGGAACAGCCTGTCGCATTTTGGAAAGGCAGGATCGGGTGCTGCGAGGGAAGACCATCCCTATGGTAAAGGTCCTCTGGAGTAACCAGGATATTCGGGGTGCGACCTGGGAGCTAGAGTCAGCAATGAAGGAGTCCTATCCTCACCTTTTCGGCTAGTTCCCTCGGTAAGTCATTGTCTCTCGTGTTTTTCCTTATCCTCCATCGTTATTGCAAAGTTTCGGGTCGAAACTTTTTGTTAGGAGGGGTGGCTGTAACGCCCCGGATTTTTCTTATAATTATTTTAATAAAACATATGAAATTAATAATAATTATTTGAAAACGAGATATTAATTCAGGGCGTCGATACGAAGGGGCGTTATCGTTGCGCCGTCATCGTCCCGCGAGTTTGCTTCTAGATTAAGGCATATATGCAATCATACATAACATATATATATGTGTATACAGGTTATATATATGTATACAATTATATATATAACTGTACTGTACAAACAAAATTTTATATATATATTTTTATATAATTATATATATATATACTTTTATATATGTATATACATTTATTGGCTGGTTCCTTGGGATTTTGCCGGCATTTGGTTTTTCCCCTCCCCCGATGGTTCCATTCATTTCGAGAGAGGAGGAGAGGCGAGCTTAGGGTTCTCCTTCGACGAGTGGCGCAAGGCGCCGGGGCGGTTGAAGGAGGAAGGATCTTCGTTGTCGGGGCTTGTCTTCGTCGCCGGGGCTAGGTTTTCTGCGAGCTCGTCGCGATCCGGTGATTCTCTGGTTCATTTGGAGGCAAGAAAACTCTTCCCTTCCTTCCTCCCCCTCCATCTCTTGTGCTGGATTTCTTCCCTTGTTGGTAGTTCCCGAAATCTTCAAGGGCAGAACCTCTGATTTTGGTTAACAAATTTTTTGGATCAATTAGGGCTCGATCCTCTAATTTTGTGGGCAAAATCCTTGGTTTATTTGTGAAATTTCTTCTTGCTTTGGTTAGCAAATTTTGGGATTTTAGTTTGGGGCTGCTATATGTCATCTCTATCGTTTTTTTTCTGTTGGAGGGCTGCTATGTGCATAATCAATTTACCTTTCTTTTGTTCTTTGTTGGGGGCTGCTGTACGCTGATGATTCCAGTTATATTGCTTTAAGTGGGGCTGCTTTTGTTTCCTTCCTGCTGCCGTATACTTGCTGCTATGTGTGAGCTTTGTTGGACTTGAAAAATTTGGGTGTTTGATTCTCTTCTTGCTACCATACCTGTGCTATTGAATATATGGATTTAGTTAATTTGTGGGGTTTTACTTTACCCCTGCTGCTATGGTTGTGCTTGGGCTGGACTTACTAATTCATTTGGGGGTTTTCTTAATTACTTCCCTATTGATCATATGGGGGGGCGGGGGGGGGGGGGGGGGGGGGGGGGGGGGCTCCTTTCCTTGTTGAGTTGAGTTGCTGGGGGCTGCACCTGTTGCCGTGGTCTGCATGCTGTTATGCTTGCTGTTTGGTTGGGGCTGCCTCTTTTACTTGCTGATTTGGGGGCTGCTTCCTGTCTCTGTTATATGGGGGCTGCTTCCTGTCTTTGTTAAATCGGGGCTGCTCTTATTTCCGTTTGTTTTCTACTCTTATGGGGTTGCTACTGTTGGCTTTAGTCGGGATGCTGCTGTTGTTTTAGTTGGGGATGCTGTTATAACCCTTTGTAAGGGGCTGGTTTGCTGTTATTTTTACCTAGGGGGATGCTCTTATTTTCTTTCCTTTTTCTGTCCAGTAAGGGCTGCTGCTGTATTGTTATTTGGGGGCTGGTCCTTGTTGAGTCGGACTGCGTGTATGTTGATTTGGAGCTGCCTCTTTTGTAGTTGATTTGGGGTGCTGCCTCTTATCTTGGTCAAATATTGGGGGGATGCACCTTATTCTTGTCTAAGCAAGGGCTGATGCTATGTTCTTTTCTTTTGGGCTGCCTTGCACCACTCTTGTTGGGTTTCATTACTTGCAAAATAATTCTACGCGCTTCGATTACAAGTAGTAGCTAGAAATGGACAATATTATGGTGGTTCTATTTGCTAACTCCTCGGCACACTTAATTGGCCCTGTTATATTATATGCTAGCTGCTATGGTTGGGTGAATCCTTCTATCCCTCTTTTATATGCTAGCTGCTATAAGTTTAGCTTTGTCCCGATCCTGGGCTACTCCTAGATGGTTTATTCTGGTTGATTTTGTTCTGGATCATGTTTTACTTGGCTACTTCTGCATATTTACTTGGCTAAATATTATTGGACTTGTTTGCATTGGAATGATGGGTATAGGGAACAATGGGGTCCTCCATCATAGTTATTTTAATAGTGGTTGGTAGGATGGGTACAGGGAACACTGGGTTCCCCCACCACCACCACGGCGGCTTTTTTTATTTGGGGTGAACATCCCCTTTATGTGGGTGGTTAGTGACATTGTTTGGGTCCGCCACCACTGGTCCATTTTTTGCATTATATGCCAAGTTTAGTCATGCTCTTGCTTATCGGGCTGGTTCTATGCGGGATCTTCCTAACCTTCTATTACTGAAATCTTTATATAAGCGTATATATATATAGTTATATATATGGGTATATGTATATATATATATGTATTTATATACCCCTTTCAGCTTGGATATGTCACTTGTTACTTCTCCTGCTCTTACTTTTAACTATGCTGTTTTCTTGCACCCTTTGGGCTGAGGCATTCTTTTCTTATGGATGCCTCAGGTTCAGGTTCGTAGCTGCCGCAGGTTTTAGAGCAGGGTTGTTCAGTTTCTCGGGTGGAGGGCTTTCCTCCCTATTAGGTAAGGATTCAGTTTCTTTTGTTGTAGTTTCCTTCTGGACTGTGGACTCTTCTCCCTGCGGGTTCGTGTCAGTTGTTGACGCCCGTGTGGGTTTTGCTTAGTTTACTTGTTGATGCTGCTGCTAGCTTCCTTTACTGCTACTTGGTTACTTTGTAATCATACACTCTGGGAAAAAGCTTATTTTGATGTATATTATAGCAGTTTCTTTTAGCATTATAAAAAAGTTGATCTTTTAACTGTTTGTTGCATTTACTATTAAGTATCACATATTTGCAAAACGTAAATCAAAATAAAATGATACTTCTTTATTATATACTAAATTTAGACCGGCGATCGCCCTGGAGACGTCTCTGGTCTTCAGCGCCGTTAGGAATAAAATGAACTTATTTTCTTCCGTTGTGTACGCATATTTTTGATAAAGAGCGGCTATGTAAACCGCAGGGGCCGAGGGGCACGGCTTCCTAACCTAATGAAAATAATCTTAAAAGATAATGCTTTTATTAATTCATATCTTTTCTCGTAAAAATGTTCGTTTGAGTGCTCGCCTGAACGTCTGTAGTTGTCCCCTACAGGACGTGGCATCATGACGCGTGTTTTCCCCCTTTACTCTGATATTATAATTTATTTCGGGAAAATACGGGTTGTGACAGTTGGTATCAGAGGGAGGTTAGCCGGGTTGCTGGAAATGTTCTGGATGGCCCGGTTAACCGTCCAGTGAGGATTGTTAATCATTGCATACACTCACCGATGGGTTATCGGTAGATCTCGGCTGAAGCACGAACACTACACTCATAAGCATGAAAGAAGTATACGGGGCATATTATGTAGTATGGGATGCATAATATGTGTCTGTATATGGATCCTCATAGGTGACAACATGCGACTGTTATGTAGTATGGGATGCATAACGTAGGTCGCATGCGTGTCCATTAGATTTTCTTTTTTCGTTGCATGCGATAATATGTAGTATGGGATGCATAAGATCGCATGTGTACGCCGCTCATAGCATGCATTAAGGCCTTTTCTTAGTTTGCATAGCACTGCATGCATAACATAACTTTGCATAAGCACACGTGCCAAGCCAGAGATCTACACGATGACACATGTACACCCATGATTTAAAAAGGTAAAATTTTAAACTTATGTGCATACGGGTGAGGTGCACGAGAGGTAAAGGATGGTACACCATCCTGAGTGTAGCGTGATATTATGTACTTACTTTTCCCAGAGAAAAAGGCAGTAACAAAAGCAAGTATTTGTATGTCTTCCCTTCCTAGAGGTTTGAGTCCAGTCTTAGCAGGCTGTTTGTATCAGGTTCTTCCTCGTTCTCGTTGTAGTCCAATCTTTCTGTGGTAATTTAGTCGCTATAGCAGCGTTCTATCTTTGTTATGTCATGTGTCTATACTGCTTTGTTAGGCGAGTTTAAGGTTCGAGATTGTAGGGCGCACGTTCTTTTTGACTCTGGTGCCACTCACTCTTTTGTGGCCAAGAAGTTGTTGATCAGTATCGCTGGGCCTTGGAGCGTGTTGATGATCCGTTTTGTGTCAAGTAACCGTCCGGAGATTCGGTGGTGTTAGATCTGTGCGGGAGGCAGTGTCCGATTGTTTTGGATGAATTTTTGGGCTATGCAGACTTGAAGGTGATCGATTTGGGGGATTTTGACGTGATTCTGGGCATGGATTGGCTAGCCCGATTCGACGCTGTGATCCAGTGCAGGGATAAGCATCTGGATTTTCTGATGGATGATGTCCAGCCCAGAAGTGTGTTTGGCTTTCCGCGTCAAACTTCCTCGGTTGTGTTAGTGGTCTGTGCTCGGGCCTTGGCGGAGTTCGATGGCCGTGTCTGTTTTGTTTCTGTCTTGCTCGCGGCTTGCGCATCGTCGCCTTGTGTTGAAGATATTCCTGTGGTGCGGGAGTACCCGGACGTTTTTCCCGACAACTTTCCTGGTCTCCCTCCTGAGTGAGAAACAGAGTTTATGGTAGATTTGGAGTCTGGGACTCGCCCTATTGCAAAGGCACCTTACCGTATGGCACCGCGGGAGTTGGAGGAGCTGCGCACTCAGTTGGATGAGCTTCTACAGCTTGGTTTTATTAGGCCGAGTTCGTCGCCTTGGGGTGCGCCAGTTCTGTTCGTAAAGAAGAAGGATGGGACGATGAGGTTATGCATCGATTAGAGAGAGTTGAACAAGGTCACGATCAAAAACAGGTATCCGCTCCCACGGATTGATGACTTGTTCGACCAGTTGCAGGGTAGCTGCGTGTTCTCGAAGATCGACCTCTGGTCCGGTTACCATCAGCTGAGGATTCGCGACGCAGACGTTCCGCGAACTGCTTTCCGGTCGCGTTACGGACATTTTGAGTTCTTGGTGACGTCCACCTTGAGGGCACACCAGCTGTATGCCAAGCTGAGCAAATGCGAGTTCTGGCTTTCGCAAGTTTCCTTTTTGGGTCACGTGGTGAGCAAGGGTGGCATCTCTGTGGACCCAGCGAAGGTCGCTGCTGTTTTGGACTGGAAGAGGCCGTCGTCGCCGAAGGAGATCCGTAGTTTTCTGGGTTTAGCAGGTTATTATCGGAGGTTGTGGAAGGTTTCTCAGGCATTTCCGCGCATCTGACCAAGTTGACGCGGAAGGAAGCGGCTTTCGATTGGAGCGAGCAGTGCGAGGAGGCCTTCCAGAAGTTAAAGAGGAGGCTGTGTTCCGCACCGGTTTTGGCTCTCCCGGTTGAGGGAGTGGAGTTTCAGGTCTACGTCGACGCTTCGCTGATAGGCCTTGGTTGCTTCCTCATGCAGGAGGGCAAGGTCATTGCGTACGGGTCGCGGCAACTAAAGGTGCATGAGCGGAACTACCCGCCGCATGATTTGGAGTTTGCTGCGGTGATCTATGCCTTGAAGCTGTGGAGGCATCTCTTGTATGGGGTGGAGTGCAAGATCTACTCAGATCACAAGAGCCTGATTTACGTGTTCTCGCAGCGAGAGCTGAACCTGCGCCAGCGTCGGTGGATGGAATATGTGGCTGATTATGACGTGGAGATCCTCTATCACCCCGGCAAGGCAAACGTAGTGGCGGATGCCCTAAGTAGGAAGTCAGCTTCTGTTTTCGGACTCTCTGTGCAGTCCCTGGTGGAGGAGTTCTTTTTGATGAGCATCGCGGTGAAGCCTAGTGGTGGTCCGTCTCATTTGGAGGTTGAGGAGCCATCCTGGATTATTTTGGCAAGGTTGCACCAGAAGGACGATCTGGATTTACAGCACCTCCGGGGTAGAGCGGAGAGGGATGAGTTGCCAGACTTCTCGATTGATGTGGAGGGTACTTTGAGGTACCGTGGCAGGCTGTGCATTCCCGCTGTGGAGCAGATTCGAACGAAGATTTGTGAGGAGGCTCACGACTCCAACCTTTCCTATCACCCCGGTTCCACGAAGATGTATCGCGACCTGAAGCAGATTGTGTGGTGGCCTGGCCTGAAGGGCGATATTGCGAGATTCGTGGCGCAGTGCTACACTTGTCAGCGCGTCAAGGCGGATCACAGGAGGCCTGGGGGCAAGTTGACGCCGTTGGATATTCCCCTGTGGAAGTGGGAGAGCATCTCTATGGATTTCATTACTGGATTGCCGAGATCTCCGCGGGGGCATGATGTAGTGTGGGTCATTGTTGACAGGTTGACCAAGTGTGCTCACTTCGTGGCGTACAAGACTGGTTATTCGATGGAGAAGATTGCATCTCTGTATGTGCAGGAGGTCATCAGGCTGCATGCGAGCATAGTGTCTGATCGTGATTCCAGGTATACCTCTCGTTTTTGGCAGAGTCTGCAAGGGGCCTTGGGCACCGATCTCAGGTATTCTACGGCCTATCATCCGCAGACGAATGGGCAGACGAAGAGGGTTAATCAGATCGTGGAGGACATGATCTAGTGCTATATTCTAGAGCATGGCGGAGCTTGGGATGAACGCCTTGGGCTCATGGAGTTCGCGTACAACAATAGCTACCAGGAGAGCTTGCAGATGGCTCCGTTTGAGGCGCTGTATGGGAGGAGATGTCGGACTCCGCTATTTTGGGCTGAAGTGGGCGAGAAGCCTGTTCTGGGTCCTGAGGCTTTGGAGGAGATGGGTTTTGCTGTGACGCAGATCAGAGAGAAGTTGCGGATAGCTCAGGAGCGTTATGAGAAGTACGCCAATCGGCGTAGGAGTGATCTGGAATTTGCAGTGGGGGACCTGGTGTTTCTAAAGGTGTCCCCGATGGCAGGCGTCAAGAGGTTTGGAAAGAGCCACAAGCTGGACCCCAGATATGTAGGCCCATTTGAGATCGTCGAGCGCATCGGGACTGCTGCTTACAGGTTGTCGTTACCTGCCTCTTTCCCCGGCGTGCACGACGTTTTCCATGTGGGCCAGCTGCGGAAGTGCGTCCGCAGCAATCGCCATGTTCTGGTTTCCGCGCCAGTGCTGCAGCCCAATCTGTCGTTTGTGGAACAGCCTGTCGCATTTTGGAAAGGCAGGATCCGGTGCTGCGAGGGAAGACCATCCCTATGGTAAAGGTCCTCTGGAGTAACCAGGATGTTCGGGGTGCGACCTGGGAGCTAGAGTCAGCAATGAAGGAGTCCTATCCTCACCTTTTCGGCTAGTTCCCTCGGTAAGTCATTGTCTCTCATGTTTTTCCTTATCCTCCATCGTTATTGCAAAGTTTCAGGTCGAAACTTTTTGTTAGGAGGGGTGACTGTAACGCCCCGGATTTTTCTTATAATTATTTTAATAAAACATATGAAATTAATAATAATTATTTGAAAACGAGATATTAATTCAGGGCGTCGATACGAAGGGGCGTTATCGTTGCGCCGTCATCGTCCAGCGAGTTTGCTTCTAGATTAAGGCATATATGCAATCATACATAACATATATATATGTGTATACAGGTTATATATATGTATACAATTATATATATAACTGTACTGTACAAACAAAATTATATATATATATATTTTTATATAATTATATATATATACTTTTATATATGTATATACATTTATTGGCTGGTTCCTTGGGATTTTGCCGGCATTTGGTTTTTCCCCTCCCCCGATGGTTCCATTCATTTCGAGAGAGGAGGAGAGGCGAGCTTAGGGTTCTCCTTCGGCGAGTGGCGCAAGGCGCCAGGGCGGTTGAAGGAGGAAGGATCTTCGTTGTCGGGGCTTGTCTTCGTCGCCGGGGCTAGGTTTTCTGCGAGCTCGTCGCGATCCGGTGATTCTCTGGTTCATTTGGAGGCAAGAAAACTCTTCCCTTCCTTCCTCCCCCTCCATCTCTTGTGCTGGATTTCTTCCCTTGTTGGTAGTTCCCGAAATCTTCAAGGGCAGAACCTCTGATTTTGGTTAACAAATTTTTTGGATCAATTAGGGCTCGATCCTCTAATTTTGTGGGCAAAATCCTTGGTTTATTTGTGAAATTTCTTCTTGCTTTGGTTAACAAATTTTGGGATTTTAGTTTGGGGCTGCTATATGTCATCTCTATCGTTTTTTTTCTGTTGGAGGGCTGCTATGTGCATAATCAATTTACCTTTCTTTTGTTCTTTGTTGGGGGCTGTTGTACGCTGATGATTCTAGTTATATTGCTTTAAGTGGGGTTGCTTTTGTTTCCTTCCTGCTGCCGTATACTTGCTGCTATGTGTGAGCTTTGTTGGACTTGAAAAATTTGGGTGTTTGATTCTCTTCTTGCTACCATACCTGTGCTATTGAATATATGGATTTAGTTAATTTGTGGGGTTTTACTTTACCCCTGCTGCTATGGTTGTGCTTGGGCTGGACTTACTAATTCATTTGGGGGTTTTCTTAATTACTTCCCTATTGATCATATGGGGGGGGGGGGGGGGGGGGCTCCTTTCCTTGTTGAGTTGAGTTGCTGGGGGCTGCACCTGTTGCCGTGGTCTGCATGCTGTTATGCTTGCTGTTTGGTTGGGGCTGCCTCTTTTACTTGCTGATTTGGGGGTTGCTTCCTGTCTCTGTTATATGGGGGCTGCTTCCTGTCTTTGTTAAATCGGGGCTGCTCTTATTTCCGTTTGTTTTCTCCTCTTATGGGGTTGCTGCTGTTGGCTTTAGTCGGGCTGCTGCTGTTGTTTTAGTTGGGGATGCTGTTATAACCCTTTGTAAGGGGCTGGTTTGCTGTTATTTTTTACCTAGGGGGCTGCTCTTGTTTTCTTTCCTTTTTCGGTCCAGTAAGGGCTGCTGCTGTATTGTTATTTGGGGGCTGGTCCTTGTTGAGTCGGACTGCGTGTATGTTGATTTGGAGCTGCCTCTTTTGTAGTTGATTTGGGGTGCTGCCTCTTATCTTGGTCAAATATTGGGGGATGCACCTTATTCTTGTCTAAGCAAGGGCTGATGCTATGTTCTTTTCTTTTGGGCTGCCTTGCACCACTCTTGTTGGGTTTCATTACTTGCAAAATAATTCTACGCGCTTCGATTACAAGTAGTAGCTAGAAATGGACAATATTATGGTGGTTCTATTTGCTAACTCCTCGGCACACTTAATTGGCCCTGTTATATTATATGCTAGCTTCTATGGTTGGGTGAATCCTTCTATCCCTCTTTTATATGCTAGCTGCTATAAGTTTAGCTTTGTCCCGATCCTGGGCTACTCCTAGATGGTTTATTCTGGTTGATTTTGTTCTGGATCATGTTTTACTTGGCTACTTCTGCATATTTACTTGGCTAAATATTATTGGACTTGTTTGCATTGGAATGATGGGTATAGGGAACAATGGGGTCCTCCATCATAGTTATTTTAATAGTGGTTGGTAGGATGGGTACAGGGAACACTGGGTTCCCCCACCACCACCACGGCGCCTTTTTTATTTGGGGTGAACATCCCCTTTATGTGGGTGGTTAGTGACATTGTTTGGGTCCTCCACCACTGGTCCATTTTTTGCATTATATGCCAAGTTTAGTCATGCTCTTGCTTATCGGGCTGGTTCTATGCGGGATCTTCCTAACCTTCTATTACTGAAATCTTTATATAAGCGTATATATATAGTTATATATATGGGTATATGTATATATATATGTATTTATATACCCCTTTCAGCTTGGATATGTCACTTGTTACTTCTCCTGCTCTTACTTTTAACTATGTTGTTTTCTTGCACCCTTTGGGCTGAGGCATTCTTTTCTTATGGATGCCTCAGGTTCAGGTTCGTAGCTGCCGCAGGTTTTAGAGCAGGGTTGTTCAGTTTCTCGGGTGGAGGGCTTTCCTCCCTATTAGGTAAGGATTCAGTTTCTTTTGTTGTAGTTTCCTTCTGGACTGTGGACTCTTCTCCCTGCGGGTTCGTGTCAGTTGTTGACGCCCGTGTGGGTTTTGCTTAGTTTACTTGCTGATGCTGCTGCTAGCTTCCTTTACTGCTACTTGGTTACTTTGTAATCATACACTCTGGGAAAAAGCTTATTTTGATGTATATTATAGCAGTTTCTTTAGCATTATAAAAAAGTTGATCTTTTAACTGTTTGTTGCATTTACTATTAAGTATCACATATTTACAAAACGTAAATCAAAATAAAATGATACTTCTTTATTATATACTAAATTTAGACCGGCGATCGCCCTGGAGACGTCTCTGGTCTTCAGCGCCGTTAGGAATAAAATGAACTTATTTTCTTCCGTTGTGTACGCATATTTTTGATAAAGAGCGGCTATGTAAACCGCAGGGGCCGAGGGGCACGGCTTCCTAATCTAATGAAAATAATCTTAAAAGATAATGCTTTTATTAATTCATATCTTTTCTCGTAAAAATGTTCGTTTGAGTGCTCGCCTGAACGTCTGTAGTTGTCCCCTACAGGACGTGTCATCATGACGCGTGTTTTCCCCCTTTACTCTGATATTATAATTTATTTCGGGAAAATACGGGTTGTGACACACCCTGCATATACATGATGTAGAATAGGGTTTATTAAATATAATATGTACTTAACATTGAGTGTGATGCCTCTTCAAATCAAGGAAACATTGAGGGCAATATTCCCAATAATCTCCCCCTATTTAAAGAAAGCAGAACATACACCAATGCTAAAATACATCACCACTAAAAGAACTATCATTACACTATATGAAATTACATTCATGATAACATAACAAGTATTTGTTAACAAAAAATGGGCATTATGGAAAATATCATGACAAGTTATAAGATGGTCATGACAATATAACAATATAGCAATTATATTGTTCAACTCATATGGGCACCACAGAATATGTAAAGCATTAATATAGAACTATATTAAGCATAACTAATGATGACCTATAACACAGGATAATATATAACCATTCAGAAACACTTTCATTTATGGAAAAATGTTGATACATTGTTCAGTTTACATTTTGATTTAATGAAAATAAATAAATAAATAAATTTAAGTTTTTTCTCTTCTTTACTGAAGTTGAGCATTCAACATCATCATCAACAGCCTCCTTTGCTTTAGTAGCAGCCTCCTTTTCTTCAGCAGCAGCTTTGATTTCAGCTAGCTTCCTTTTGTTTTCTTGCCTATTGAAGTAAAGATAGGGCTTTGGAATATATCTTGAAGGCATCCTCTTTGGATTGTGCTTCCTTACAAGATTTTCTTTGAAGGCCCTTTCCCTCTTGGAATTTCTTTCCAGATGCCTTATCCATTCTTCAGCTGGGTATATCCTGTCAATGTCCTTGCAGATTTGTCCATGGTTCAGCCAAGCATTCAGAATAATGCTTTTGGAGTCCTCACTCCAATACTCATAATCAGGGTCATTGCACTGCTCTTTTTTTGGCTTTGCCATGAATTCTTCAGCTAGCATCACACCTTCTCTTTTCCTCCTTTTTGCCAGCTGAGCATTTAGTGCTATCTTAGCTTGACCTTCAAAATCAAAATCATCTTTTCTAAAGTTGTCTAGCAGAGGAAGACTTAGAGATATTCTTGTTCCCTGAAGAACTTGAAGAGCTAGCTTAGAATTGGTTTCAGCATTGGCCACCTCCCCCTTTTCTGGCTTCTTCAACCACTTTAGCTTCTAAGCTTTGGGAGGCAGCAACGACAGATCCTGAGAGGGTTTGGAAGGCATTTTATAAGTCTGATTTGAGCTCATCCTTCATCTTTTCTGCCTCTCCAATCATTGATGTAGCTGTGTTTCAAACATAGTCTTCAATGTGATTGGAGGCCATCTCTATGACCTCATCAGTCTTGCTAACATAATTCTTGACATATGACATGTCTTGCTTAGATAGCTGCAGATGCTTGTCCATTGATCTTAAAATTGTATTCTGAGATACAACAGATTTTTCTGCTAGGTCAAACCACTTTGTCATCTGCGTATTAAGGAAGGAAGTTTATTCCTTAATTTCTTGAATTTCAGCCATGACTTCTTTCTTTACTGTCAAGACAGAACTATCAATATAATCCTTCATTGAAGTTATATGACCTTCAATAATTGAACTGATTGAACTTAGGAGCTGTTCATGTGATACTGCTGATGTGGAGGCAAAAGTCTATTTTTTTATAGTGAGGGATGGACTTCAGGTATCACTGTTAATGGCTCCATTGCATGCTTGTTATGCTCCCCCTCGGCTTGGGCAGGGAAATGCTCCCCCACAGCTACATCATCCTTCTTGGCAGCATCATCTTCTACAACCTCCTTGATTCCTTTGTCAGCTAAGCCTACTTGCTCCCCCTCATTAGGAACATCCCTATCTTCCTTATCAGAAACTTCTTCTACTGCTCCCCCTCAGATGGGGCATTATCATCTTCAATATCATCCCCCCAGTAATCTGTTGGTTCATGAGGGATTAGTTTAAATTTTTTCTCTAGATTTGATATGATTAAATCAATCTTACCATGTAGGTCAGCATCAGTGTCCCCTTGTTCATCCTCATGATCTTCTAATGATGATGGCACATTCTGTACACTTTTATCAGCTACATGGAGATTAGGAGCATCACATGGATTGTGATCTCCTTCATTTTCTTCTGATTTTTCCTCAGGAGAAGCAACATCCTTGATATTCTCATGCTCTTGAACAACAGTATTATCCTCATGAACTACAGTGTCATGGTCCTCATTATCATCTCTTACTGGACTGCTGGCTAGTCCTTTATTATCCTCAACAGGGACATATTTAGGATCATCTGACTCAAACTTAGAACAAATCATTCTGGTCTTCTTTAGTCTTTTGACTTAAACCTTCTTCTTTTCTTTTGTCTTAGAGGGTTGGCTCATTGGTAGCACCCTTGAGAACCCGTCCAAGGTCTTAATTTCCATCCTTTTCAGATAATGAAGGTTTGATCCTTTTGACTTATCAAAGTCCTCAAGATATGTGTTAAGAATATATAATGAAAGAATTCTGCCTAGGTTGGGGGCCTGTAGACATTCTTTGATCCTTTGAAACAGAGCAGCAGCCTAGGAGGTCTTTTTATTCAAGACCACTCTTGTCATTAGTTCAAACATGTGCTTGGAAATAATAGCATGTGAACCTGGTTTGCACAACACTGCCTTGCGTACTATATTAGATATAAGCTTTCCCTTTTGATTGAAAAAACTTCCTCTTCAGTGAGCCAGTTTTGGCATCACTATATTCACACCATTTAAGGGCCTTTTCCTTTTCTTTCTCAGACACTTCATCTTCTTCCACGTGACTGCAAGATGGCAGTTGAAGGGCTTTCTCCATCTTCCTTGGAGATATCTTTATCTTCAAACTTGTTGGGAATCCTGCTCACATGATTCCTGATTTGAGGAAGTCAACAAGTCAAGAATACTTCACTTTGTATTTAATATTCCACTTAGTTCATGCTTGCAGGAATCGACAATATGTCATGTACTTCAGTTATTTTACCAAGTACTATATCATCGAGAAGAACAGGAGATATCGTCGACAAAGCATGCTTGTCATCGTAATGACGGGCAGAGCAGCAGCCGCTGAGAAGCAAAGTATTCGTCGACCGCTGAGAAATGGCGAGATTGTCGAACGAAGGATGCCGATCGCTGAGGCGTGATGAGATCATCGAACGAAGAATGGCGATCGTCGAATGAAGGATGGCAAGTTCGTCGATCGCAGAATGCTGTTCGTCGAACGTAGAGAAGACACAGGACATCGCCGTGTGGAATTCATGTCGTCGAGAGAACATATGATTACGACGACATGATGCAAGAAGGAAGCTCACGATGACAGTGTCAGAGAAAGAAGATCGTCGTATATACATAATCGCCAGGATATCTTGTATCGTCGAGATACCATCACCAGAGGCAGAAGGAAGATCGCGACGACAAAGTCAGAGACAGCTTGTCGTCGTAATGATGCAAATATCTTCAAGACAAAATTCAAACGTCGCAGCGCGCTGTCATCATTTAATACCGCCGCCTGATTGTCCAATCAATGCGTGCACCTAAGGAATAGAGCTATGAGCGCGTGCTCTTTTGAATTGGGCGTCTGACAGAAAAGGACAATGATTGTGACCGTTGAGCAGTGTTCTCTGTTCTATAAAAAGGAACGAAGGGTGCCCTAGGAACTCTCTCGAAGACAAGAGCGAAAAAATATCCTGCCGCTACACTTGAACAATCTTTCTGCGGAGAAGAAGAGGAACAAGGAGAGAATAATAATCAAGTGTTCTCTGAAGAATCAGTCATCATCATTGACTGATAAGAATTCGTTTATCATCAGGCTAAGAGAAGGGAGTGAAGAAGGAGTCGTGCTGCAAAGATCGGATCTGAAGCATCCTCTTCAACTCAAGAAGCCGATCTCCATCAGGCTAAGAAGCCGATCTCCATCAGGCTAAGTTGTCGATCAACATCAGGCAGAAGAGACAGTTTACTTTACTGTATCTTCTTGTAAGGATTGCGGGCCAATTTGTCTAGCTTGAGGGCTGGAGAGCTGTGAGGCTTAGGGTCAGGGCAGTGGACTTGTGGGTCCGACTTTGTCTAGCTTGAGGGCTGGAGAGCTGTGAGGCTTGAGGGCCAGGGCAGTGCGCTTGCGGGTGCGATCTGTCGAGCTTGCGGGCTCGGGTGCAGTAGGGGCTTGCGGGCCTAGGATGTTGGGTCTTGCAGGTCCGTATTGTAGGGCTTGAGGGCCTGAGTGTTGAGCTTGCGGGCTCGGGGGCAGTAGGGGCTTGCGGGCCTAGGCTATTGGGACTTGCGGGTCCGTGATGTAAGGCTTGAGGGCCTGAAGTTTTTGGCGACGTTTGCTGATCCTAGCACACTGCTGGGTAGGCGGAGAGAGAAAGAGGACTACTCAAGACACCCGGTATTGAGGAACCTCTATAGATAGTTGCGTGCTTTCTGTGGTTTGCTCTTTATTTCTTAGATCTATTATCCAGAAAGTAAGAAAAACCTTAAGGGGATAATATAAGAAGAAAATCCTATTCACCCCCCCCCCCCCCCCCCCCCCCCGCCCTCTAGGTGATAAAGTAGACACCCCATAAACAACAAGTGGTATCAGAGGGAGGTTGTTCAAATAAAGGTTAACAACTTGAACAGATCTACCAGTGGGTGTCCATTTCTCATGGCTATAGAATCAAGAATAGCTGTATGCTCCAGGGAGAACTTTGCCCTATGGAAAGTAAGAGTAAGAATATTCATGGAGGAAATAGATCCTAGAATGTTCAGAGTTGTTCAAGAAGGGGATTATCTCTCTCAGTCAGTGTCCAAGAAAATCCCAGACAACTTGGATAAGAAAGCCAAAGACATTATTGCTGGTGCAGTTAATATCTCCATATTCCACAGACTGGCTCACTGCATGACTGCAAAAGAGATGTGGAACTCTCTAACTATCCTTATGGAAAGACCTAATCATCAGGATGAGTTTGGATTGACCGTCTTATCTGCGTCAGAAGACGAGAGTCATCGGGATGAGCTTAGATTGACCGTCTCATCTGCGTCAGAAGAAGAGATTCATCAGGATGAGGCTTATCCCAAGCGCATAAGGGCTCCTCTTTCTACTTTAGACTCATATTCGGAGACAAGATCATCCATCAATGATGACTGGTCAAAATCTTACAATGATCTTCTAGAAGAGGTCAAGACTCTCAAGATGCTGTGCAAGCAGCAGGATGCAAAAATCTCATCTCTTCAAGCAAGAAATCTTGATCTCTCACAGAAAGCAGAAAAGCTAACTCTAGAGAGTGCTGAGTTTTGTCAACTCAAAAAGGACTTGATAGACAAATTTGGGAAAACTCTGAAGGCTCTGATTGAAAGCAAGGAGCTGTGCCGCTCACTCACCAGAGAAGTAGTTCTTCTGAAGAAGGACAAAATGCAGCCCAATGCCCTTAAGGTCAATGTCCTGAAGGTCAAGAATGACAACACCAGAAGGGTGGAGGATAAGCTTGCCACTGAAGTGATGCCTGTTGCTAGCTCCTTCAAATCCAAGATCATGCCTAGAATCTACAAAGAGCCCCAGAAAGATGTGAGGAGGCAAAAACATTTTGAGCTCAGAGAAGAGAAGAAATCCTTAAAAATGACTGACTCTAGAAGGATAACTATGGTCGACAGCAATAAAAATCATTTCCACCATCAGCACAGTTCACCTTCTTTGCTTCATTCAGTCATTCACACACAAAGAACCCCTGCTCATACAGTCAGACAGAAGGGAAGATACAACAGGTTTGAATGTTGGTGCTGTGGAAAAATAGGACACTTTGTCATTGACTGTTGGCACAACTCTAGTGTGCCCAATACAAAGAGAAAACCTTCCGGAGCGGCTGAGGTAAGTATAAGAATTCCTTATTAGGCTAACAAGAACCTAGGACCCAGGTTATCTTGGGTTCCTAAGGGATTTTAAATCCGTTTTGCAGGGAAGTCCACTTAGCCAATCAGCAGCACACAAGGCTAATGGACCATAAGTGATCCAGGGTCAACTCTAGACTAAAGAAATCCTAACCACATGTCAATCCAAGGGCGTTATCACATCAATGGGGAGTCACTCACTCAAGAAAATCTCAAGTGGAGGAAGGAAGTCAGAAAGGGGGAGAATGTCATCAACATGCTCAAGACTAAGATGCTCAAGAAGACCTCAAAGATAGGGGGAGCAAAGATGTCAAGAAAAAGGGGGAGCCACAAAAGAAAAGGCATCGAATCTAGGGGGAGCCACAAGATTGATGTACTCATATGTTCAGCAGAAGATAAGTAAACCCTTAAATACAGAGCCTTCTATGCAAGATTATAATAATTACTGTCAAGTGATAATAGTCTTGAATTGAGATTCTGTCTTCTTCAAATAGGGGGAGATTGTTGGGAATCCTGCTCACATGATTCCTGATTTGAGGAAGTCAACAAGTCAAGAATACTTCACTTTGTATTTAATATTCCACTTAGTTCATGCTTGCAGGAATCGACAATATGTCATGTACTTCAGTTATTTTACTAAGTACTATATCGTCGAGAAGAACATGAGATATCGTCGACAAAGCTTGCTTGTCGTCGTAATGATGGGCAGAGCAGCAGCCGTTGAGAAGCAAAGTATTCGTCGACCGCTGAGACATGGTGAGATCGTCGAACGAAGGATGTCGATCGCTGAGACGTGGTGAGATCGTCGAACGAAGAATGGCGATCGTCGAATGAAGGATGGCAAGTTTGTCGATCGCAGAATGCTGTTCGTCGAACGCAGAGAAGACACAGGACATCATCGTGTGGAATTCATGTCGTCGAGAGAACATATGATTACGATGACATGATGCAAGAAGGAAGCTCACGACGACACTGTCAGAGAAAGAAGATTGTCGTATATATAGAATCGCCAGGATATCTTGTATCGTCGAGATACCATCATCTGAGGCAGAAGGAAGATCGCGACGACAAAGTCAGAGATAGCTTGTCGTCGTAATGATGCAAATATCTTCAAGACAAAATTCAAACGTCGCAGCGTGCTGTCAGCTTTTAATACCGCCGCCTGATTGTCCAATCAACGCGTGCACCTAAGGAATAGAGCTATGAGCCCGTGCTCTTTTGAATTGGGCGTCTGACAGAAAAGGACATTGATTATGACCGTTGAGCAGTGTTCTTTATTCAATAAAAAGGAACGAAGGGTGCCCTAGGAACTCTCTCGATGACAAGAGCGAAAAAGTATCCCGCCGCTACACTTGAACAATCTTTCTGCGGAGAAGAAGAGGAACAAGGAGAGAATAATAATCAAGTGTTCTCTGAAGAATCAGTCATCATGATTGACTGATAAGAAGCCGTTTATCATCAGGCTAAGAGAAGGGAGTGAAGAAGGAGTCGTGCTGCAATGATCAGATCTGAAGCATCCTCTTCAACTCAAGAAGCCAATCTCCATCAGGCTAAGAAGCGGATATCCATCATGCTAAGTTGTCGATCAACATCAGGCAGAAGAGACAGTTTACTTTACTGTATCTTCTTGTAAGGCTTGCGGGCCAATTTGTCTAGCTTGAGGGTTGGAGAGCTGTGAGGCTTGAGGGCCAGGGCAGTGGACTTGCGGGTCCGACTTTGTCTAGCTTGAGGGCTGGAGAGATGTGAGGCTTGAGGTCCAGGGCAGTGCGCTTGCGGGTGCGATCTGTCGAGCTTGCGGGCTCGGGGGAAGTAGGGGCTTGCGGGCCTAGGCTGTTGGGATTTGCGGGTCCGTGTTGTAGGGCTTGAGGGCTTGAGTGTCGAGCTTGTGGGCTCGGGGGTAGTAGGGGCTTGCGGGCCTAGGCTATTGGGACTTGCGGGTCCGTGGTGTAAGGCTTGAGGGCCTGAAGTTTTTGGCTGCGTTTGCCAAGCCTAGCACACTGCTGGGTAGGCGGAGAGGGAAAGAGGACTACTCAAGACACCCAGTCTTGAGGAACCTCTATAGATATTTGCATGCTTTCTGTGGTTTGCTCTTTATTTCTTAGATCTATTAGCCAGAAAGTAAGAAAAATCTAAAGGGGATAATATAAGAAGAAAATCCTATTCACCCCCCCCCCCCCCCCCCCCCCTCTAGGTGATAAAGTAGACACCCCATAAACAACAAAACTTCCTATCTTGGATTTTAAGTAGAAGTGGGAAGATGAGAGCCTTGCATTGTTGAATAATTCCAGAACTTCAGTTCTGAGAATTACATTTGGCTCTGATATGAGATATTCTAGACCTTGATCATTCAGAAGTAGAATCACATCCTAAATCTCAACCGGGGCATGCTGGAATCCATTTCTAATGATCTCATAACCTTTCTGGAGATCCTTTGCCATCTTTGGCGTCATTTCTTCAGAAGGACAAGTTGCTGAGATGGAAGGGAAGATGGTTCGTCTCGCCGGCTAATGTGTAAGAGTTTGTAAATTAATTAATCAACCTTACTCTATTTATATAGATTTGGTTTAAGATTAGGTTTGCCCTAATGATAAATGTTGATTTGACTTATCAATTTAATTGATTTTATATTGCTGACATGTCAATTAGGGTAAAATTTAATTGAACCAACCCATCTCAGCGGAACCATTGAGATGAAGTGACAACCCGCCAGGACAAGTTATTGTCAACCGCTGAGACATTTTTAGTCATCTCAGCGGATCAGCTGAGACTTTCTCAGCTGTCTCAGCGGTTCAGCTGAAACTTTCTCAGATGTTTCAGCTGACCTCACTGCCTATTAGTGAACCATATAAGGAGGATTATTTCTAGTCCTAATCATGCTACTAAGTATTCGAGATAGCAATCTGTCCTAGCAAAGCTTATGATACATGTTTACATGTTTTAGCAAAGCTAAGAAATAAAGTAATAGGCATGATAGATAATTTGACATTATGAAGTCTATTCTAGATTTAACATACCAAGCTCAATTTTGAAAGCATTAAATTTAGCCTCATCCAATGGCATTGTAAAGATATCAACTACTTGTTTGTCAATGGGGACAAATTCAAGGCATATATCTTTACTTTCTACATGCTCACTAATAAAATGATACCTTATCTCTATATGATTAGTCCTGCTATGTGAGACAGGATTCATAGCTATAGAGATAGCACTGGATGAGTCACAATACAATGGAGATTGACTTACCTTGAGATTGTAATCCTCTAGCTGATGTTGTATCCATAATAGTTGAGCACAACAACTCCCTGTAGCTATATATTCAAACTCAGCAGTGGATATATCCACACTGGTCTGCTTCTTGTTGCTCCAAGAGATCAGCCTCCTTCCTAGAAATTGACAAGTTCCACTTGTGATTTTCCTATCTTCTTTGCATCCTGCAAAATCTGCATCTGAGAAGCCAGTCAGTTCAAAATCATTGATCTTAGGGTACCAAAGGCCAAGATGTTGGCTGTCTTTAAGGTATCTCAAAATCCTCTTTGCAGCTGAGTGGTGGGATTCCTTAGGGCATGCTTGGTACCTAGCACAAACACATGTAGCATACATAATGTCTGTTCTTCTAGCAGTTAGATACAACAGGGATCCAATAATGCACCTGTACATGGATTCATCAAAGGGCTTACCCTACTCCTCCTTTTCCATGGAAATGTTGGACCCATGGGAATTTTGATGGTGGAAGATGATTCCATCTCAAACTTCTTGATAAGCTCCCTGGTGTACTTGGTCTGAGAGATGAATATCCCCTCATCAGACTGTTTTACTTGGAGGCCTAAAAAGTACTTGAGCTCTCCCATACTGCCCATATCAAACTCCCCTGCATAAGGTTGACAAACCTTTTGCAAAGGTTGTCATTAGTAGACCCAAAAATTATGTCATCAACATAAATTTGGACTAGGAGACATTTGCCCTTTGTTTCCTTAAGAAACAATGTACTATATCTTTTCCCTCAAGAACTTGTTCTTGATGAGAAAGCTAGATAAGGTCTCATACCAAGCCCTAGGGGCTTGCTTTAGACTATATAATGCTTTCCTATGTAAATAGACATGAGAGGAAAGGGTTGGATGAACAAAACCAGAGGACTGCTCCACAAATACCTCTTCCTTTAGATTACCATTCAGAAAGGCTGACTTGACATCCATCTGGTATACTTTGAACCCCTTGTGGGAAACATAGGCAAGAAATGGCCTTATTGCTTCTATCCTTGCAACTGGGGCAATGGTTTGATCAAATTCAATACCTTCTTCTTGCATGTATCCCTTGACCACTAGTCTAGCCTTATACTTGATGATGGTGTCATTCTCATCAAGCTTGTTTCTGTAGATCGTGCCTATGATGTTGTGTCCTTGAGTCTTTGGCACCAACTTCCATACCTTGCACCTTTTGAATTGTAGAATCTCTTCTTGCATAGCTTGAATCCAAAATGTATCTAGATTGGCTTCTTCAAACTTCTTGGGCTCCATCTATGACAGAAAGCTCAGGAATATAGCTTCATTTTGAGCCCTGCTTCTGGTGATCACCCCTTGGTTCTCATCTCCTATTATCTGGTTCCTTGGATGATCTTTTAGGTGCCTGTTTGCTGCAGGCAATCTGTCCACAATCTGTAGCTCTTTTTCTAGAGCAGCAGGATCTTCAGCAGCTTGCTGATCTTCATCTTCAGAAATAACAACATTTGAATAGATCTTGCATGTGTTGGGCATGTCTTGGATAGACATATCTTGCATCTTCTGTTCATTACCTATCACAATAGGAGAATTAGACCAGCCCTTATAAAGCATGTTGATCTCATCAAATACAACATGCATAGACTCTTCTACAACATGAGTTTCTTGTTGAATACTCTATAGGCCCTATTATGCGAGCTATATCCAACAAGAACCCCAACATTGCATTTTTCAGTAAACTTTGTTAGTTGGGATTTTGCATTATTCAAAATATAGCATTTGCAACCAAAGATTCTTAAATATGAAATGGTTGGATGTTAGTCTTTCAGAATTTCATAGGGGGTTATACCTAGGGCCTTATTGATAGAAACTCTATTGAGAACATAACAAGCAGTATTGACTGCCTCAGCCCAGAAATATTCTAGGATTGAGGAGTCACTAAGCAATGTTCTCCCATCTTCTATCAAGTCCTATTCCTCCTCTCAGCCACACCAATTTTCTGTGGAGTACTTGGGTAGGAGAACTCTTATGTGATACCAAGTTCTTGACAAAACTTTGTCATGGCCTTAGATTGAAATTCTGTACCATGGTCAGTTCTAGTTCTGACCATAGTACATTGCAGTTCATTCTGGATTGCCTTAACATGGTTTATGAAGACCTCCAAGGTATCAGAATTTTTTTCAAGAAAAATACCCATGTATATTTTGAGTGATCATCAACAATCACTAAAGTATACAACTTCCCACCTAGGCTCTGAATTGGCAAAGGACCAAAAAAGTCCATATGCAACAGATGAAGACATCTTTCAGTATCTTTAGAGCCAATGATTTTCAAGGTGACCCTAGTTTGCTTGCCCATTTGTCATGCATGACAGGGAACACTTTTAATACATTTTAAATTTGGACCATTCCTAACAAAGTTTTTAGAAAATAGTCTATACATTGTCTTGTTGTTAGTGTGGGCAAGTCTCTTGTGCCATTGAACATAAAGAGACTCACTTTCATTTGCCACAAGACACATGAGATAAAGAAGTATTGCATATAAAATCTAAACAATCAACATTCGCACTCCTAGTGCCTGAGAGAATGATCTCTAAGTCATTTGACTTTTTGATCAAGCACTTATCATAGTGGAATTCAATGACATAGCCAAAGTCACATAGTTGAATTATGCTTACAAGGTTGTGTTGCAACCCTTCAATATAATCCACCTTAGTGATAGAGACTATGCCATTGGAGATCATACCATATCCTATGGTGATGCCTTTTTCAGACCTTCCAAAGATAGGTCCATTCTTCACAGTTGTATACTCATGAAGAAGACTTTTGGTACCTGTCATGTGCCTTGAGCACCCACTGTCCAAGTACCATATTTTCCCTAGGCTGGTACTTGAACTATCCTGCAAAAAGCAATTCACTTTCCCTTAGGAGCCCAATTGATTTTGGGTCCTAGGATATTGTTAGCATAACAAGACTTACTCACACCCGCTACAGCCCTTGCAGGAATGCTCTTCTTTGCATTAGGCACATTGGTATTGTGCCAACAATCTATGACAAAGTGTCCCACTTTACCACAACACCAACATTCATGAATGTTGTACCTTCTCTTCTGAACATTCTGGGAGGTGGAAGAAACATTAATATACTTGTGTTCAGGAGAGAAGACAACAACATTCTTCCTATTCCTATAAGCAATAATCTGGCTGAATGACTATCTATGGTCAGTTTTAGCAGTCTTAATCAGAATGTCATCAGCTTGCCTTGGCTTGGTAGCTAAGCAAGACTTGATGGCCTCAGATACTGAGCTATTAGACTTGACTATGGGCTTGATAGCAGCCAAGTGTTTAGCTGGGAGGGATTTGGAAGAGTCTGCTTCCTTATTCTTGAATGAAGGGGCTGAAGTACCAAAGACAAATGATCCAGAATGGGCCATTTGAATTTCTTCATGGGGAGCTTTCAAAGCACTCATCCCCATTCCCTTACTTCTACTATAGTAAGGAGTATTTTCCTTCCTATAGGAACTTTCATTCTTCCAGTGACCATACATGCTATCATGGTCATACCTGTTGGAGGGAAGCAACACCTTTTGAAAGGTGGTATGAGGCTTAACCTTAGCCTTGCCCTTTCCTCCATTCCCATCACCCACTGCCTCATTATTGAAACCTAGTCCTCTCTTATTGGTTTGGGAGGAGAAAGTGTCAATGATGGGTAGTACAGATTTGGGTTTGGAGAATTGAGCCACTAGGCTCTTCTCTTTGAGAAGCTTCTCCTCAAGGTCCTTGATGAACAGTGGTTACAATAAGAGTGATATTTGGGTCACGGGCGTGACCTTGGACAACTTCATTTAATGCAGCGTGGGCTTGACCATGGCACGCTGGCGAGCAGGGATCACGTGATAAAGTCACGACCGTGACATATGGGTCACGGGCGTGACTTGAGTTGACTTCTCGACGACATCTCCACATCTCGACGGTATCACTAAGAGCATCTTTTTTAGTTTACATGTCCTTGGTCACGGGCGTGACAACTGGTCACGGGCATGACCGAGGGCATGACTTGCTGTGGATGAGTTCACACTGCGCGACATAACTGATTCTGGACTGATTTTATGATTACACGCCCTTGGTCACGTTCGTGACCTAGGGCGTGTAATGTAAATTTTTCCAAATTTGTTCCAAAATTCTACAAAAATACAAATAAGCTAAATTAGAAAAAAATTTCATAAAAGAACTATTTATAAGCTAAAATTGACATAAAAAGAAAATTTCATATTAAATAATTACTAAAATTTATACTAAAAAGGTTATAAAAACTACTAATCAGGGGCTTTACAAAAACTTTAGATTGAAACAATCTTCTAATAATCTCAAGGAGATTTTAACTTCAAATCTGAGAAAACGTCTTCTTCTTCCTTTCTTGAAATTGAAGCTTGACCTTGAATATTGAAGGAGAAGAAAAACTTTGCCTTTGAAAACCTTGATCTAAAAACTTGAGTGACGACTAGATCTGAAAGAACCTTTGTAGAATCTAGAAGCAGAGATCTGGTCGACACTGTTCTTCAAGTGGAATCGCAAGAACGAGATCGTCGGGGATGAGACTTTTCCGTTCGTAACCTTGAATAGCTGATAGAGAGAATAAAGAATATAATTAAGCTTTTAGGGTTAATTGAAATCAACCCTTCCTATTTATAGAGATTCCTCTTCCAGCGGCTAAATCGAGATTTAAGGACGTAGCTCCACGTACACTATAGATGGATGTTGCCCTAAGAGGTAGCCGTGAACGAATTTGAAAACAAATTCTGCTAAGACTATTTGTCGAATATACTCGTGAAATCTATGGAATACTCAACAAATTAACTTCAACCATTCGATGAATTTTAGTTCAGCTTATTCGATGAATAATACTTAACAATATTCGACGAATTTACTATACAATATTCGACGAATTTACTTGGCTGAAAACAACTTGAACAAACTTCTCAAAGTGATCAGGAGATCTCTCGAGAATATTCGACGAATTCGTCGAATATTCACGAGTAATAAACAGATCACTCGATGAAATTTACTTGGAGAAAGTTCAAAAGACTGATAGAAATTTCCAGAGTAATTTCGATGAATTCCACGAATCTTCACGTGAACACTCGACGAATGACATGTGTCCTCACGTGAATACTCAACGAATTGTACTTAGGAAAATTCTATCTGTCCAGTTTCCAGCAAGCAGCTCCTTCTTGATTTTCCTCTTGCACTTGGAAATGAAGCACATCCCAATAGAGAAATTTCACATGAGTCAACACCATGTTCTACACAATGATGAATTACATTGCATAGCCCTGTATTTTATGACTCATTGAAACCTTATATTGGTTTGTACTTAGCAAATAACATCTTGCAATAACATATCTAAAGAATAACATCGAATACAAACTCAATTCATCTTATTCCAATGGGGGACTTCTTCAAATTATGGTTATTGTGGCTACAATAACCAACAATCTCCCCATATTTGAAGAAGTCAGAACCCTATGTACTAAGTTGAATTGCACAAAGAATAATTATAATCATAAATATAGAAGAAGATATTATGAAATTGAGATTAATGAAAATAACAGCAAAACATTAATATTTTTATAAATGTTTAAGGGTTAACCACACATCACAGCACATCACTTAAGGCATCTTAGCCTTCTGCCTTTTACTCTTCTCTAATTGCCTGTCAAAATATGCATTGGGCTTTGGATAGTACTTTGGAGGTGGAGGTGCATCAGGATTATCATGTCCATGCTGTCGGAAGTGAATTTTTCATTTCAACTTGGCAGCTTTATGCTTGTTGATCTCTCCCTGACTGTAGCAGTTCTGTGGCAATTCATTTGAAATGTCAATAAGCTTGAATGTATCTAAAATGATTGCCTTGGAAGTGGGACTCCAAACTTCACCAACATCTCTCCTTTCTTCAACTGGATCTCTGATTATTATTTCAGCTTCTCTTCTCACTAAGGGATCTTATCTGCTAGCAGAAGGGCCTTCCCCATACTTCCTTTTCTTCATAGGAGGCATTGAGGATTCTGCAAGCTCTTCCTGATCTGACCAGACATGAGGATATTGCTGAGGAGGATCAAAAGGAACATCTTCAAAAAATTGCACTGGAAGAGGTTGCTCTGGCACTCTTCCTGTCAATTCCTTACGAAGCCATTTGAAATTTTGATAATTGAAAACATTTGCTTCATGCACTTTACTCAGCAATTCTTGGCTTATTTCACCTATCTTGGACATAATCTCTTCCTCCCCCTTTCTGATTTCTTCATTCAGGGATTGGATTAGCTCTTCTTTGAATATCTTCAGCTCAGTATGAAGATAATCTCTATCAGAACCTGTAGTGCAGCAACATGTCTTGTCCTTGTGAGATATCCACTGAGTTGTTGCACACAAGACAAACTCCATCCATGATGAGGTTTATGGCCTTACCAGAAGCAAAAAAGTTATTATCTATCTGTTGTTTTAGCTGACCCACATTATGCTTGAGTTCAGCTAGACCATTATTCACATCAGATTCCACCTCTCTAACTTTTTCAAAAACTTGCTTCAAAGAAAATTCAAAAGGTTCTACTTGAGATATAAGCAAGGCTTCAATGGTCTTTAACAACTCATTATTAGAAGAGGATGCATCAGGAACATGCTTAGGAGTAGGATCTCCAAAGCTTTCATCATTGAAAATAAACTCATGTGAATCTTCTATCACTGGAGAGGCTTGAACATCTTCCTGAGCAGAAGGTTCAGAATGCACATCTTCTCTCTCTTTCTCACAGGGCAAAACTTTATCTTTTCTGACCTCATCCTTTTGGACTTGCTCCCCCTCAGAATCTGCAGCAACTTCTTCCTTGTTCACAGGGACTCCACCGGACGTGGATCCTTTTTCTTGCTCAACTTCTTGGTCACCAGGATCTGAATTCTTATTACTTCATCCACAATTGCAGTATTCACCTGAATAGCTACATTCTCTTGATCATCACCATTATCTTGAACACCAGCATCATCATTGTCTAGAAGATTATCATCAGCTTGAAGATTATCATCATTTTGAGGATTCTCAACATCTTGAGGAATCTCCCCCTGAAATGCTGCATCAGATGTCCTTGGTGCAACAAAGGGAGGAGAGGGAGGTCTTCTTTGCTCAACTTCCATTTCTTCTTCGTCTTCAATGTCTTTTCTAGCCACATGCCTTGGGATTTTTCTTTCCCATATGCTAAAAGTAGATGAATCGATCTTCTTGAGGTGGTGAATTGGCAAACCTGAGGACATATCAAATTCATTTCCATCTACTTGATTTAAGTATAAAGTAATGATCCTTCCAAAATTGGTTGCTGAGAAGCTTCCTTTGATTGAATCAAACAAGACAATTCCCCAGTCTAACCTTTTTCTGCAAATGACAATTGCTAGAAGACGTAACATATCCCTAGACACATAATTGTGTGATCCAGTCCAATAATGTCTGTCAACAGCTTCCCTTCCTTATTCCTATTTGTTCTCCTAGCAGTAGTTGTTCTCCTTTGCA
>JAWHQI010000988.1:0-144093 GCA_033032865.1 Dactylorhiza incarnata
GTCAAAGGATCAAGGTGAGGCCCTAAAGTCCAACCCTAGGCTTGTTAACTAGAAATTGTTATTTGCAGACCCACCATGATTTTCCTCTTCTTGCCTAGGTTCACATTGTCTTAAGTGCTTCTATGGTTTTGTCATCACCTAGTCATGACAAAACTAACTTAGGGGTCTATTGTTTGGGGATGTTACAAATCCCAATACATAAAAATAAAAATTTTATCCCCAAAATTTCAGGTTAGGCCTGTGGGGTTCTACAGCAAGAGTGGTTAAATGTAATATCCCAAAAATTAAGTTATACATATCGTAAAAAGCTCTGATACATCTGTTGCATCAAGTCCAGTGGCTCCCAGGTGTGCTCCTCTTGTCCCTGATTTCCTCCACAGACCTTGACTAACGGAACCTTCTTACGTCGTAGGACTCGCATCTCCGTATCGTCTATCCGGACTGGCTCCAGATGAAACCGATCGTCAGTAGTTACCAGACCCTCTGTAGTAGATATCTGCTGCTCTGGCCCAATGTAGAGCCCTCCTAAGTGAGGAGACGTGGAAGACGACCGTGCAATCCTGCTAACTCCGGCGGTAGCTCCGCCTGTAAGCCAAGGGGTCGATCCGCTCCAGGATCCTATAGGGCCCCATATATCTCGGAATGAGCTTCTTCCGCCCACGTACCCGCGAGACTCCATGCTTCAGACATATCTTCAAGAATACCCGATGCCCCACCTGGAACTCTACCATACATGTCGCGCATCGTAATACTTGCGCACAGGCTCTCTAGGCGTCCAACATCCTGTCTCGAATCAGCCGCACCTGAGCCTCAGTGTCTTCCACGAACTCTGAGCCAAGTGCCTTGCGATCCTCATCCTGGAACCAAGACAATGGGTTACTGTACCTTCGTCCGTAATGTATAATGCCTTGTAGGGTGACATGCCTATACTGGCCTGGTGACTATTGTTGTAGTGAAACTCGAATAACGACAACAATCTCTCTCATGGCTCCCCGCGCGTATAGAATACATAGACATAGAAGATCTTCCAAGGTCCGGTTGGTATGATCTGTTTGCCATTCTGTCTGGGGGTGAATGCAGTGCTGAATGTCAATCGTGTGCCCAGGTAAACCTGCACCTCTCTCCACTCGCTCGATGTAAATTGTCCATCCCGATCCTACATAATCGTCCTAGGCACTGCCATGGTACCAAACAACTGCTCCACGAACCTGCGCACCAAATCACCGACCGGAGTGTCCTTTCTGACTAGAATGAATCTGGCACCTTTGTCAGTCTGTCGACGATCACCCATATCGAGTCATTCCCTGTATGTGATCGGGGAAGACCCGTGTATAAAGCGATGTCTCGAACTTCTACTCCGGCACCTGAGTGGCTGCAATAGTCCAGCCAGGTTCTTGCACTCCGCCCTTCACGAGTTGGCAAGACTCGTAGTGGGTCACAAAGTAAGTGATATCCCTCTTCATGCCCGGACAGTACATGGTCCTCTTAAAGTACGCCGTCATCTTGGTGATACCCGGGTGCACCGAATACCTACTGCAGTGAGCCTCTGTCATAATGTCCTCCTGAATCCGGCCCCCTGTCAGTATATATACTCGGCCTCTAAAACTCAACATGCCGTCCTTCAACGAATAGTCTCCGACTAAGCCTGCCTCCAAGGCTCTGAATTTTGGCTCTAGCTTGGTATCCTGCTCTGCCCATCCCTGATGTGGTCTCGGATGTCATATGTGGTACTCATCGCCGCCATGTGTACTCCTAATAAAGCTATGGATTGTCCTCAGATACTAAGGAGATCTGCATGTCCTCGAACATCCGTACCATCTCCATGGCCATCAACTGGGCTCTGCTCCCTACGTGGCAGCTCTCCTGCTCAGTGCGTCAGCCACCACATTCTCCTTCCCTGGGTGGTAATGCATCGTGTACTGGTAGTCGGATAAGAACTCCACCCAGCATCTCTGTCAAATGTTCAGCTCCTTCTGTGTATCTACGTACTTCAGATTCTTGTGATCTGAAAATATACCGCAGTGGACGCCGTAGAGGTAGTGCCGCCAGATTTTTTAGAGCGAATACGACCGCTCCCATCTCCAAGTTGAGCACCGGGTAATTTCCGCTCATGGTTCTTCAACTGGCGGGAAGCGTATGCTATCACGTGTTGAAGTTGAAGTGTGCAAAGGAGGAGGGCGAGTGGAGGAGTTGGAGTTGGGCGAGTGGAGCCTTGCCTGGGCGAGTGGAGCTAGCGAGAAGGCCTGGGCGGGTGGGCCATGTGAAGTGGCCGAGTGGTGTTGGCGAGTGGGCTGTTGGAGCTGGGCGAGTGCTTGTAGAGGGGGGGGGGGGGGTCAAGTGGGTCTTGCCAGTGGAGCTTGAAAGGGGAAGTGGCGAGTGGACGAAGGAGAGGGGCGAGTGGATGAAGGAGAGAGGCGAGTGGAGCATGGGGGTTGGCGAGTGCATGTATGGGGGCGAGTGGAAGAGTGAAGTTGGCGAGTGCAATGTTGGGGAGGGGCTAGTGCATGTGTTGAGGTAAGTGCACCCCCCCTTCATCTCTCCTATTTTTGTGTTTCCTATAAAATCCCCCCCCCCCACACCAAAAAGTTAATGCGAAGAGAGAGAAGAGGAGATAACTAGTACATAGCTAGTGATCTGAGGTGAGGTGAGCTGTTGAGAGAGAGTGGGACTGTGCCTACACCCCAAGAGAGTCCAACCCCAACCCGTACCTCAGCGAGAGGTGGAGAGTGCACTGTGAGGTGGAGAGTGCAGGGTTTAGTGTGTTGTGAAGTGGAGAGTGCGTTGACAAGCTCAATGACACCTAGTGGAGAAGCGGACCTAGTCCGCGACAAGTTATTTCTTTTATTTCAGCTGTTGTGAATCAAGGTGTATGCACCTTGTATTCAGCTTGTTAATTTGTAATCAATTGCCTAGTTATAAAGAGTTACTTCGTCTTTGTTCATCGTTGGTGCACTTGATTGGTAGCAGCACAAAATTTTAACATGGTATCAGAGGGAGGTTGGTGAAGAGCGTGTGTGCTATCTAGGTTCAAGGTTGTCATCCAAGATGGAAGGCGGAGGAGGTTATGCGAGAGGTCTAGGCATTGAGTTGCTCACCCAGTCCAACTTCAAGAAGTGGAAGTCATGCATGGAGAGCTACTTTCTTGGAGAAGACCTATGGGAGGTCGTTGGAGGAGCTAAGCAAGAGGAAATTGTAGCTGTCGGAGACAATGGTCCAGCAGTGAGGGCGTGGAGGAAGACCAACGCCAAAGCTGAGTTCACCTTAAAGAGGGTTTATCTCACCTGACTTGTTCGACTCCATCCTGGGGTGCAAGTCAGCGTCAGAGATCTGGAGTGCTCTTGATGGGCTATTCAACAAGAAGAACGTAGCGCGGCTACAGTTCCTGGAGAATGAGTTGGCCGCGATCCACTCAGGGAGAGTTGTCGATATCCACCTTCTTCTTGAAGGTGAAGGAACCATGTGTGCAGAGATCTCGGCCTTGGATCCTGATGAGCAGATCTCAGAGGCGAAGTTGAAGAGACACTATCTCCGAGGTCTGCGGAAGGAGTATGTTCCGTTTATCACTGTCTGTGCAAGGATGGGCTACTCAGCCCACCTTACTGGAGCTAGAGAACCTGCTGTCATCACAGGAGAGCTTGGCGAAGCAGATGGCAGGAGCTGTCTATCTCAGGGGGAGATAGCGAGGCGCTATTCTCAGGTAAGAGAAAGCCTTGGGACAAGAAGAAGAAGAACTCCGGAGAGTGGACCCTCAACGGCCTTCTCAGGGAGTTAGGGAGAACTTTCTCCCACCCATATGACCAGAGGGGGAGACCCCTCTTCTTTGCCTGCAAGAAGTACGGGCACATGGCAAAGGAGGGCCAGTCTAATCTCAAGGCAGGTCATGTTGCTGAGAGAGAGGGAGACCACCGGACAGGTGGAGACCATCAGAGAGGTGGAGGAAGAGGTCGAGGTCAATAGGGTGGTGAAAGCGGAGAACAACTGCTTCCTGGCTGAGATGACGACAACGTCAGTCGATGCCTTAGCCTCCATCAGCTTTGAGAACGACTGGATAGTGGACTCCGGTTGCGGGCACCATCTCACTGGAGATGTGTCTAAGTTTGCCTCCTTGAAGGCATATTGTGGAACTGATGCTATCATCACGGCGGATGATACGGTGCATCCAGTTGAGAAGGAAGGGATGGTATCCCTGGGAAGTGAAGAGAAGCCCATGACACTGAAGAGTGTGTATCACCGTGTCGGGCATGAAGAAGAACCTCTTCTCGGTTGCGAATGTAGTGGATGCAGGATACCACGTGCTGTTCGGATCGAAGGAGGTGAAGTTCCTGAAGAACCCGTCTTCTGTTGATGCTGATGTCACGCTCACCCGGAGAAGGGTGAAGGACTTGTACGTTCTATCTGCAAGTGCTATGTGGACCAAGCTGAAGACAAATGACAGCGTATCGATCTGGCATGAGAGGCTAGGTCACGTAGGGATGGACAAGGTTGAAGATGATAGCGGCGAAGGGTCTGGTGTCTGGCCTGCCCAATACTCTCCCTCCTGCCGGCAACGACCATTGTGTGCAAGGGTTGCCAATTTGGAAAGTCACATCGACTTCCATTTGACAAGTGAAAGACCAGGTGTAAGGCACCTCTTGATGTGCGTACACACTGATGTGATGGGGCCGTGCGCCACCCCTGACGTATGGAGGAAACAAGTATGCGCTGGTCGTGGTGGATGACTATACCCGCTACACGTGGGTTTACTTCATGAGGGAGAAGGCGGAGGTGTTTGAGAAGTTCCAGGAGTGGAAGGAACTAGTGGAGGGGAGGCTAAACCTGAGGGTGAAGAAGTTAAGAAGTGATAATGGGGGGGGGGGGGGGAGTTTACCTCTGACGCTTTTAACACTTTCTGCAGGAAGTTTGGCATCCGGCGAGAGCTCACCTGCGCCCACACCCCTCACAAAATGGGGCCGCAGATTGGAAGATCCGCCATCTGGTGGGGACTTCCAGGAGTTGGCTACATGCTAAGGGGATTCCCAAAGCCTTATGGGCGGAGGGAATGACATGTGCTACCCATGTGATCAACCGACTACCTCTGAGTCCAACAGGATGGTGTCTCCACACCAACTCATGTTCGGGGAGAAGCCAGATGTGAGTCACATGAGGGTGTTTGGCTCTACCTGCTTCGTACACGTTCTAGAGCCCGAGAGAACCAAGTTGGAGCCGAAAGCGAGGAAGTGTGTCTTCATCGGCTACGACGAGAGGAGGAAGGGATGGAAGTGCATGAACCCGCAGACCCACAAGTTCATCGTCTCGCGCGGACGTTGTGTTTGATGAACTGATATCGTATCAGGGAGTCTCTTCTGTGGTGCTGCCGGAGAGTGGAGAATCAAGCATGGAAGAAGAAGAGAGAGTCACTAAGGACTCTATGCTGGAGTTGGAGGTATCTCCAAGTGCCCCATCGCCATCTGGCTTAGGGGGAGCTTCTGGCAAAGGGGGAGCTTCGAGCTCTAGAAGCAGGGAGAGCACTGCTTCAAGAGGAGGTCAGAGAGGAGCTGCAGAGGAGGAGTCTACCAGAGTGGTAGAAAGTGGCCAAGCCTTGAGGAGGTCGAAGCGGACCATCGTCCCGCCTGCTCGCTATAAGGAGGGGAACTTCGTGAGTTGGTCTCATGCTTCTTCGCAGGACCACTCGACGAGAGGGAACCTGCCCGCTTTGAAGATGTTGTTGGCACTAAGGAGTGGGACATGGCCATGGATGAGGAGATGGAGGGCCCTGAAGAAGAATGAGACATGGGACCTTGTTCCCATGGTGGAGGGCATCAGGCCTGTCACCTGCAAGTGGGTGTACAAGGTGAAGAAGAGAGCTGATGGAGAAGTGGAGCGGTACAAGTCTAGGCTTGTCGCTCGAGGTTTCTCACAAACCTATGGAGAGTACTATGAGGAGACGTTCAGTCCTGTGGCGAAGATGACGTCGGTGAGGACGGTCATTGCCCTAGCAGCGTGCAGAGGGTGGAAGCCGTGGCAGCTTGATGTGAAGAATGCATTCCTATATGGAGAGATTGACAAGGATATATTCATGGTGCAACCACCTGGATACGTGTCCAAGTCTCATCCATGTCATGTCTGCAAGCTGAAGAAGGCTCTCTTGGGTTGAAACAGGCGCCAAAAGCCTGGTATGGGAAGATTGCAGAGTATCTGCAGTTCTGTGGTTACGATGCCACAGACTCGGACTCTAGCATGTTCGTGAAGAAGAGTGGAGACCTTCATGTGTTGGTGCTGTTGTACGTCGACGACATGATCGTGACTGGGAACAACGGTGAAGAGGCCGCGGCGCTGAGACAGCAGCTAGCCGTCCAGTTTGAGATGAAGGATCTTGGTGAACTGCACCATTTCCTTGGACTTCAAGTGGAGAAGAGAAGTGGCGGGCTGCTCGTGACCCAGAAGGCGTATGCCGAGAAGATCGTCGAGAGATTCGGCATGAAGGAGGGGAAGAGCAGTTCCATTCGACTGGAGGTTGGCTGAAGCTTCGGAAGGAAGAAGGGAGGATTCTTCCTGATCCGAAGATCTTCCGGGCACTGGTGGGTAGCCTTATCTATCTGACCATCACAAGGCCGGACATCGCCTTTGCTGTCGGCCGAGTGAGTCGATACATGCAGGAGCCGCGGAAGCCTCATCTAGAGGCAGCTAAGGGGACATTGAAGTATGTGAAGGGGACCCTTGAGATGGGGTTGTTCTATGGAGGGAGGTTGACTTCAAGCTGCATGGCTACACATATGCAGATTACGCAGGTGACGCTGATGACCGCAAGTCGACATCAGGTTACGTATTCATGTGTGGAGCCACTGCCATCTCGTGGTGTAGCAAGAAGAAGGACTCCATTTCCCTTTCCACCACTGAGGCTGAGTACAAGGCGTCATCCTTAGCAGCTCAGGAGTGTGTCTAGTTGAGGAGGCTGGTGGAAGACGTGGATGAGAAGGTCAGCAGACCTACTGTGCTGCGTGGAGACAACGAGAGTGCTCTGAAGCTGGCAACTAACCCAGTGTGTCACGCAAGGACAAAACACATAGAGATCGAGCACCACTTCATCTGAGAGAAGGTGTTGGGTGGCTCGCTTGCGGTGGAGCACGTGCGGAGTGAAGAGAACCTGGCGGACATCTTCGCAAAACCCCTATCTGCGGGGCCGTTCAAGAAGCTTCGCGCTTGCCTTGGAGTTGTCCCTGATGCTCACTTCAAGGGGGAGTGTTGAAGTTGAAGTGTGCAAAGGAGGAGGGGCGAGTGGAGGAGTTGGAGTTGGGCGAGTGGAGCCTTTCCTGGGCGAATGGAGCTTGCGAGTAGGCCTGGGCGAGTGGGCTATGTGAAGTGGCCGAGTGGTGTTGGCGAGTGGGTTGTTGGAGCTGGGTGAGTGCTTGTAGAGGGGGGGTCAAGTGGGTCTTGTCGAGTGGAGCTTGGGAGGGGAAGTGGCGAGTGGATGAAGGAGAGGGGCGAGTGGATGAAGGAGAGGAGGCGAGTGGAGCATGGGGGTTAGCGAGTGCATGTATTGGGGCGAGTGGAAGAGTGAAGTTGGCGAGTGCAATGTTGGGGAGGGGCTAGTGCATGTGTTGAGGTGAGTGCACCCCCTCCCCCCCCCCCCTCATCTCTCCTATTTTTCTGTTTCCTATAAATACCCCCCCCCCCCCCCCACCCACCCACACACACCAAAAAGTTAATGCGAAGAGCGAGAAGAGGAGAGAACTAGTGAGCTGAGGTGAGGTGAGCTGTTGAGAGAGAGTGGGAGTGTGCCTACACCCCAAAAGAGTCCAACCCCAACCCGTACCTCAATGAGAGGTGGAGAGTGCACTGTGAGGTGGAGAGTACAGGGTTGAGTGTGTTGTGAAGTAGAGAGTGCGTTGACAAGCTCAACGGCACCTAGTGGAGAAGCGGACCTAGTCCGCGACAAGTTATTTCTTTTATTTCAGCTGTTGTGAATCAAGGTGTATGCACCTTGTATTCAGCTTGTCAATTTGTAATCAATTGCCTAGTTATAAAGAGTTACTTCGTCTTTGTTCATCGTTGGTGCACTTGATTGGTAGCAGCACGAAAATTTAACATCACGTGCCCATTCTGCATCAGAACAACACCTATCCCCTGGTATGACGCATCCGTGTACACTTGGAATCCTTCCTTCCCTGATGGAAGGGCAAGGATGGGGGCCGTTGTAAGCTGACCCTTCAACTCCTGGAAGGCCGCCTCGCACTGCGGCGTCCAAATGAATGCAGTATCCTTCTTCATTAAGGACGTGAGCGGGAGGGCTATCTGGGAAAACCCCTTTACAAACTTTCGGTAATAACCGGCAAGTCCCAAGAAACTCCGCACGTCGGTGGCCGTCTTCAGCGGTGGCCAATGCTGTACTGCCTGGATCTTCGCTGGATCCACTGCTAGACCAGCTCCACTGATAATATAACCTAGGAAGGCCACCTCCTTCAGCCAAAACTGACACTTGCTGAACTTCGCATACAGGCAGTGCTCCCGAAGCTTCTCCAATGTTAGTGCCAAATGTCGTGCATGTTCCTCCTCCGTCCTCGAATAGATGAGGATGTCGTTGATGAACACGATGACGAAGATGCCGAGATAAGGCTCGAACACCCAGTTCATCACACTCATAAATGCTGATGGTGCATTCGTGAGTCCGAACGACATCACGGTGAACTCATACAGTCTATATCGGCTGCTGAAAGCCGTCTTCGGGATGTCCTCCTCCTGAATCCGCAGCTGATAATATCCTGATATCATATCCAGCTTCGAGAAGTAGTGGGCTCCCTCTAGCTTGTCAAATAGCTCGTCTATCCTCGGCAATGTGTACGTGTTCCGCACCGTCAGCATGCTCAGGCTCTATAATCAATGCAGGGTCTAAGCGACCCATACTTCTTCTTCACGAATGACACCGGAGCTCCCCAAGGCCAGGAACTTGGTTTGACGAACCCAGCTTCCACCAGCTCCTGCTGCTGTCTCCGAAACTCTGCTAGCTCCTTCGGGGCCATCCGATAAGGAGCTCTAGATACCGGCTTAGCCCCCGACACTAGCTGGATCTAAAAATCCTTCTCGCGATGCGGTGGCATTCCTGGCAGCTTCTCCGGGAATACATCGGCAAATTCCTGTACTACTGGGATACTAACCACAGAATCCTTCGCCTCAATCGCCTCGAACATCACCCTGCATACTTCATCTCCCTGTCGATGGGGCTTGGAGGCCTGAATAGATGATAATAAGGGACAGGAGGTGGGTCTGATACCTTCGACTACTATTTCCGTGTTCTCGTGCTTTAGGACAATCCTCCTCGCCGGGCAGTCAATCCTTGCCTGGTTCCCGTGCAGCCATCTCATGCCCAGGATCAGGTCGAAGTTTTTCATCTTCAAGAGCGTCGTCGACGCTTTAAACAACTTCCCTCCAATCTCTACGTTCATATTGCACTTTGTGTTCGTTACTATCTTCAATCAGTCTGGGAATCATACCCTCCTGTAGATGCCCTCCAATTGCTGGACTTGGTCCAGATCGTCCACGAATTCTTCTGAGATGAATGAGTGTGAGGCACCCGTGTCGAATAAAGTGTATGTGGGCTTGCCGTAGACGAGTACTATACCTGAGTGATTTTTTGTTTGTTTGGTTCAATGCTAAGGTAAAGCTAAGGTTTTACTAGGTACTAGTGAACATAAAAAAATGATATCAAAAGTACCTGTAATGACCCTTGCGGGGTCTCGGGGCTGAGCTAGGTCCAGAGCGTACATCTGGTCCCTGTTCTGTCTTCGGTCTCCGCCCTGAAATCCACGGCCTCGACCCCCAAAATGCTGGGCCGGTGGGGCAGCCTGTAGTGCTGGTGGTGCATTTCTCTGAGGGTAGTTCCTCCGGATGTGGCCAGTCTAGTGGCAGCGGTAGCACTCCGATGGGGGAGGTGGCCCACCTCCTCTAATTCTCGGCATCTCCCGCATCTGTAGAGGCTGAGGAGCTAACACTACCGGCTCCCTCTGCTCCTGGCTCTCCTCTTGGCGGGGTTGGTTCTCCGTCCTTCTTTCCCCAGCATCTCAGCCTCTCTGCTGGTCTCTCCTGCCACCCCGTCCCTGGTCCTCCATCAGTCTCTTCCTTCCACGAACGGTGTGCTGGCCTGCTTCCAGCTTCTTGGAAATGTCCAAAATCTTGGTCATACTGCCGTCAGAGATGAAGAGGAGGGCCTGTCTCAGCTCGTCGCGAAGGCCCTTGTAGAACCTCTTTGCATATCCTGCATCATCCAGCTTATACGAGTCCGCAAACTGGGCCAGGTGGGTAAACTCCCGGTGGTACTCCAGAACTGTCCTGCTCCCCAGCCTCAACTGCAGGAATCTATCCTCTAACTCGTCTCTTGTAGACCGCGACACAAAATGCTCCAGCAGTGTTGCCTTGAAGTCATCCCAGGAAGCATCAGCAGCCTCTAATCCAGCATAAGTGGTGTCCAGCAGCGACTTCCACCATCTCTTTGCATGGGACTCCAAGCATGAGACCACCAGTGGCACCTCCATCTCTGTCGGGCACTAAATCCCTATCAGCATCTCCTGTATGATGACTACTCACTCCTCAGTTTGCACAACTGCCTCCGCCCCGAGGTATGATGGAGGAGAGAGACCTCGGAAGACACTCAACCAGTTGGCCCCAGGGTTTGGTTGAGGAGTCGATGCCTGCTGTGCTCTAAAAGCATCCAATATGGCCGGCAGTGTCTGCCCCATCTCCGTCTGTTGGAAAGGAGTAGGAGCCAGTGGCGGTGGGACGACATTTGGAGTCGGAGGCACTCCATGGTGTGGGTTAGGGTTCGTCGCGGGCTACAAAAGAAAATTGACACTCGTAAGAGGGTTTGCCTAAAAATTCAGTTAAAAGTGGACTTTTCATGTAATTCCCATATGGGCACACCATTGCTTCCGCTGCTTAGTTTTGTTGGATCGATTGGCGCCCTTAGAGGGGGGGGGGGGTGGTGAATAAGGGAATAAAAATTCTTTTTATAATTTTAGAAGATTTACTAAATTGTTTAGAGAAAATTAGAACAAAATAACAATTTAACTTAAAAGAGGAAACAATTGTAATTTGCAATTCTATATATTATGCCAAATGATAGAAATCAAGTAAACACAAAAAGAGACGTGATTATATTATATAAAAAGTGTTTACATAAATTTGATTTCAATATCGCTAGAAATCGGAGGCGTACAAAGTAAAACAAGTTTTCCTTTTCTATACCGACTTGTATCCCCACAAACCGGTTGGCTTTAGCCTATCCTTCCCAGGATATGGCCTCAAGCCGCTCTAGCCAATCCTTCCCTGGATATGGCCTCGAGCACCCCCTAGATCTAATCACCTAGAACTAGTCGCCAACACAAGACGAATTCCTCCCTAAGTCCTACCCAGACCTTGTCGCCAACACAAGGCGAATTCTCTGAACGGTTACAAAAATATATGGAATGAAAATAAAGATAGCAATAATAAAACTCCATATATGAGATCTCTGAAGATGAGGATGAAGGATCGCTGTATCATAAGCGAGGTTAAAGCGATCGTTCTTCGGATGCACCGTGGTGGCTTCCTTCTCCAGAAATCCTCTTTGGCTTTTAGTGGGAGATGAACTTTCGGCAGAGCAGCTCTGGAAATTTGGCACAAGTAATCTCTCTGGAAGCACTCACTTAAAACGAGAGAGAGCCCATCAATTTATAGAACTTGAAGATAGCGCCTGCGGTAGCTCCTAGCGCCTGCGGTAGCGTTCATGTGGAGCGGTTGCGAAACCGTCGGCGGCATGGCACTGTGTACGAACTTGAGCTAGCGACCGGCAGTAGCGCTAGCGCTGGCGGTATCGCTAAGGAACCGCTGAGACGAAACTAAACCGCTGAGATGAAACCGCTGAGAGGAAACCGCTGAGACGGAATGATCTACCTCGGAGCGTTAGCACTAACGCTAGCGGTAGTGCATTCTTCCAGATGTTTGAATTCAGCTTCTTTCTACCTGTGGAGTATTGCTCCTATAGTTCCTGCACACTATAAACACACGACAAGCAAGATCAAATACAATTTGGGGTTTGTTATTTCAAACAAAGGGATGTGACACACATGTCCAACAATCTCCCCCTTTTGATAATAACAAACCCTCTTAGCAAGAAATCAACAATAGTGTTTATAGTATATGATAAGCATGATAAATAGTGCAACTATAGAATATGATAAGGATGAGAAATGTGCATACTCCCCCTATCTTAATGCCTACATAAATGCAATTTATGTTTTACTCCCCCTAAATGATAGATTACATGAATTATTCTCCCCTTAATCTTCTATATTTCTCCTATATATATTTCTTCAATTAATCTCCACCTTTTGGTATTATCAAAAGAAGGTAGGGTGAGGGTAGTAAGGAGGCATTCTTTAGGCTAGTTATAAATCATGATCGAGCTTTTGTAATATATGAAATGAAAAAGAGTTTAAGTATAATATTGAAGAGATTTCAAATAAATAGATAAGAGTTTTAAGCAAGCGGAAGATTATAAGAAACATTTTTTTGTAAGCATGAAAAGCATAAGTAAAAATATGAGTTTTAGTTCAAAATTGAAAGATGTTTTAACCTTTTTAAAATCTCAAAGTCTTTCATAAAGATACCAAGCATGAAATGAGCATATGAAAAAGGGAAGATACTACAATGTTACTTAAATTTAAGTTACCAAAAACATTGTAGAGATCATGCTAGGTTATCTAGTGCATTTTTTATATAAAGGGTAGTATAGATAAAGCATTAGAATCCAATACTCATGAGAAGAAGTGTTATGAATGATAATGATGTGCACATAAGTGTATTTTGAGCAATGTTAACAATTTTTAAATCACAAAATACAAGACATATGTAGAGTAAAGTGCACAATAAAACACAATTATATCAACTTTCGCACACTTTTAATGCACATAATTTTTAACAAAGTGGTGTAGTAACCAAGGTTTGCACAAGACACTTTACTATTCTTTCCAAGGTGCTCAACCTCACAATGCTTATGAAGACTTATCAGGAGGTTCAAGTAGTGCTTGGTGGAGTTATATTTGTCTACATATAGAATTTTTTTGTTCACATTTGTGAGACAACATTCTCCGAATACACTCATTTTGCAAACCCAATTTTTTAACTTAACCACTTTTCTAAATTTCATAAGTGCAATTCAAATGTAGTGTAGGCAATAAACTTATGCAAGTTTTAATTCATTGTACAAATGCAATACACAAGCAAGCATTTTAAATTTAAACACACATGTTGATTATCAAAATAACTGAGTGAAATGTATCATTATCAATTATAAAACATTTACTCATACTTAGAGGCATGCTAAGCTTGGTTCTACACATATTTTCCAATACAATTGATGTATTTTAAATAGATATATCAAAGCATGATAAACAAAACAATGTTCATAGTAATTTCAAGGAATAAATTTTATCATTGTAAATAATTCTAAATAATAGAATTCATTCATGCTTGATATTAACAATAAAGATCATACAGTTTTTTTGTTGTTTTGAAAATTTTTAATGAAATAAAAACAGAAAAATCACACAAACATATTTTTGTATTTTTGAATTTTTGTAGTTGATTTTCATAATACAAATAAAACAAAAATAAAATAGTCAGAAACACAAAAATAAATTAGTACATATAAACTAACATATTTTTAAGGATTTTTAGAAATTTTAAAATCACAAAATTCAAACATTCACGCTAGCGCTGGCGCTAACGCTAGCGCTGGAAACAGTACACGAATTTTTAAGGATTTTAAAAATTTGATTTTTGATATTGATTAGGGGTCTTAAGAGTAGTCTTATGCAGAAATTTTGTAATTTTCAGAGATGTCTTGATTGCTCAAATTGTATAAAACATTAGCATTTTACATGTTATTCATCCTAAGATGTCTAAGACTCCTAATTCCAACCTTAATATTTGAAACCTTGCATCGGGAAGAGGCTTAGTGAATATATCAGCAAGTTGAGAGTCCGTGCCAATGAAACTTATTATAACATTCTCCTTTTTAATGTGATCCCTTATGAAATGATGACGTACATCTATATGTTTGGATCTAGAATGGTGTACCGGATTATTTGTGAGATCAATGGCACTTTTGCTGTCACATTTTAGTTCAATAAGTTTTAGATGAAAACTAAAGTCCTCTAAAGTTTGGCTCATCCATAGTGCTTGTGCACAACAACTCCCTAATGCAATGTATTCGGCCTCCGTGGTGGAGAGAGCAACCGAATTTTGTTTCCTACTAGACCATGCAACTAATGAAGGTCCTAGGAAATGACAAGTACCACTAGTGCTTTTTCTATCAAGTGAACAACCGGCGTAGTCCGAATCGGAGTAGCCATGAAGTGTAAATGAATTATTGTGCGGGTACCATAATCCTAATCTAGATGACCCAATGAGATATCTAAAAATTCGTTTTACCGTTTTTAAATGAGATTCTTTGGATTATCTTGAAATCGAGCACATAAGCATACATCAAACATAATATCGGGTCTAGTTGCACTTAGATAAAGTAGAGATCCAATCATACCTCTATATAAAGTTTGATCTGTAGAAATTCCTGATTCATCTTTTGCTAATTTTAGTGATGCACTCATTGGTGTAGAAGCATGTTTAAGGTTTTCAAATCCAAAACGTTTAAGCATATCATGTACATATTTAGTTTGACATACAAAGATACCATCAATTCTTTGTGATATTTGAAAACCAAGGAAATAAGAAAGTTAACCTACAAGATTCATTTCAAATTCATTTTTCATCACTAAAATAACTTCTTTACACATCTCTTCATTAGTAGATCCAAAAATAATATCATCAACATATATTTGTAAAATAATCATATCATCATTGTTGTGGTTGATTAAGAGAGTATTATCCGCACTTCCCATAATATAACCGTGCTTTAATAAAAATGATGTAAGTCTTTCATACCATGCACGGGGCGCTTGTTTTAAACCATAAAGTGCTTTCTCTAGTTTATAAATATGATTTGGAAATTTTTCACTAATAAAACCGGGGGGTTGTTCAACATAAACTTCTTCTTTTACAAACCCGTTTCGAAAAGCAATTTTCACATCCATTTGAAAGAGTTTTATTCTCTTAAAGCTTGCAAATGCTAGAAAAATTCTTATAGTCTCTAATCTAGCAACGGGTGCAAAAGATTCATCAAAATATATCCCTTCGATTTGAGAATATCCTTGTGCTACTAATCGTTCTTTATTTCTAGAGATTCTTGACTCACCATCTAATTTATTTTTAAAAATCCATTTTACACCTACAACCGGGTGATTAGATGGTCATTCAACTAATTTCCAAACATTATGTCGCTCACATTGTTCTAACTCTTCATTCATAGCCAAAAACCAAAATTCATCATTTAAAGCAGTAGAAACGGTTTTTTGTTCTATTTCAAAAACAAAACAAATATTTGAAAAAGATTCATGAAGAGGAGCGAGTTCTTACCCCGATGGATGGTTCACCAATTATCAATTCCTGTGGATGATCCTTTGTGAATTTTAAGGTACTTGGAGGTACATATTCATCTTCCTTGGCCTCCTCTTCTTCTTCTTTGGAAGGTTCTTTGTCACCATGCTCCAAAGGTGGTAATAGATCATCCTCGTTGCCTGCGGAAAGTTTTTCTACACAAGGAACAAACTCATCAAATTTTACATTTATTGACTCTTCAACTCTACTAGTTCTTTTATTAAAAATTCTATAAGCTTTACTAGTTGAAGAGTACCCAAGAAAAGTTCCTTCATCACATTTTTCATCAAACTTTCCCAAGCTATCTTTTGTATTCAAAATAAAACATTTACAACCAAAAACTTTGAAATAAGATACATTAGGCTTCTTTTGAAAATAGAGTTCATATGGTGTGAGATTAAGAGATGGGCGAAGCATGATTCTATTCATAACATAGCATGATGTATTTACGGTTTCTGCCCAAAAGGACTTAGGTAATTTATATTCACATAACATAGTGCGTGCTAGTTTTTGAAGTGTCATATTCTTTCTTTCTACAACACCATTTTGTTGTGGTGTGCGTGGTGCAGAGAACTCATGTTTAATGCCTAATATATCACAAAAGGATGTAAATTTTTCATTTTCAAATTCTCCTCCATGATCTGAGTGAATGCATTTAATTTTTAAATCACTTTCATTTTGAATACGAGTACATAATTTTGTAAATTCACAAAATGCATCGGATTTGGAAGAGAGAAATAATGTCCAACAATATCATGAAAAATCATCTATTAAAACAGATGTATATAATCTACCACCAAGACTTGGAGTGCTAACGGGACCAAAAAGATCCATATGAATTATTTGCAAAGGTCTTGTAGTAGAAATGAAATTTTTTACTTTTGAAAGAGGATCTAGAAAATTTACCTTTTTGATATGATGAACAAAGTGAAGGTATAGTTCCATTTAACATAGGCAATCCTCTAATTAAATTACTTTTGGCAAGTTTTACAATGTGCTTTGAGCTAGCATGCCCTAGTCTTCTATGCCAAAGTTCTAATTCATCATTTTTAGTGATAAAACATTTTATAGATGATTTAGAAAGATCATGAAAAGAAACTATATAAACATTATGTATTCTTGGTGCAGTTAGTAAAATATCTTTTGTAGTAGGATTAGATATTTTGCATAGATTAGTGGAAGATTCAAATAATACATCTAATCCTTTATCACATAATTGGCTAATAGAAATTAAGTTGTGTTTTAATCTTTTCACATAAAGAACATTAGATATAGTAAAGGACTTGTTACCAACTGTACCAATTCCCATGATCCTTCCTTTCCGTTATCACCAAACGTCACGATCCCTCCCTTCTTCTTTTCTAGGCTAAGGAACTTTGCTTTATTGCCCGTCATGTGCTTGGAGCATCCTGAATCCAAGTACCACACGTCTTCATTGTCTTTAGCCTGCATGCACATCTAGAAAGAAGATGAGAGTAAAGATCCGGATACCCAAGTGGAACCACCCATAGAATAAGTGGAAGCCTTAGGTACCCAAATTTGCTTTAAAGTATTTTGTTTTATTTTTCTGCAAGAACTAGATGTGTGACCTAACCTATAACAGTTTGCACACGAAATAAAAGGGGTTGAAACCCATTTATGGAATATTTTCTTGCTGGAAGAAATTGGATTTACAGAAGAAAAATATTTTGAGAAAGAAAATTCAGGCTTCTTATAAGAGGTGCTAGCGCCAGCGTTAGTGGCTAGTGTCGGGCGGTAGCCCTCACCTCGATATCCGAGCCTAAATTTTCCAAAACCATGACACTTGTTCCCTAAAATCAAGTGTTTTTTGGCCTATTCCAATTTTTTTTAATGGCCATGGTGAGATCATGAACTTGTGCTTTAAGTGAAAAAATTTCTTTCACAATCATGACACACCTATTTTCAAAACCTTTTTTTATTATTTTTGATTTGCAAAAGAGAGGCTTCTAATTTCCTTTCTAATTCCCCCTTCTCTTTTGTAAGAGTTTTGCTATGAGAGAGGGCTTTAGAAAATGACTCTTCAATATCTCTTGCCAATTTAGTGGAGTGATCACACTCTTGGCAAGAAACTTTTCTCTTTTCTAAAACAATTACCTTTTTTGGCAAGCTTTAGATTTTCTTTAATAAGAGATTCATTTTCACGATTCAATAAAATACTATCTTTCATATTTTTATCAAAAGCTTTGCAAGTTTCAAGGAATTCATTAAAGAGTTCATCATAAGTGGGAGGAGTTACCTCAGTGTCGCTAAGAACACTGGTGTCGTCGCCGTCGTTTCCATGTCCCATGAGGCACATGTTTGCTTCCTCATCTTCGCTTGATGAAGACCCGCTTGATTCTTCTTCGGAGGAGGAGGAGGAGTCATCCCATGTTCTAGATTTTAGCACTTTCATCTTCTCCTTCCCTTTGTGCTACTTTTCTTTCTTCTCCTTCAAGAACTTTGGGCACTGGCTCCGAATGAGCCCGGTCTTCCTACAATGAAAGCATTCCGGTGGAGGTCTTTCTTCTTCATCGTCGCTCTCCTTTTCCTTCTTTGAGGACGACCCTTTCCATCTTGCATCCTTTTGGAGAAATTTCCGGAAAGTGTTTCGCCTTTCCGGATTTCACATGAACTTTCGGAAGTTCTTCACCAAAACACTTTATTCATCTTCATCCTCATCCTCTTGGCACTCTTTCTTTGATTTTAATGCCAACGCCTTCTTCTTTGGCTCCTTGTTGTATTCATCATGTTGGATTTTGAGTTCTACCTCATGGGTTTTGAGATTTATAATGAGGCTCTCAACTTGGAGCGTCCTTAGATTGTGCGATTCTGAAATGGCTGTCTCCTTCAGGTTGAATTTTGGTGGAAGGGAACGAAGGATCTTTCAGACCAAGTCGCCGTTGGAGAAGGTCTTTTCAAGTCCTTTGGAGGCATTGACGATCTTTGTGAAGCGCGTGTACATGGCATCAACATCTTCACTTTCATCCATCCGGAATTTTTCATATTCCGACTCAAGTTGGAAAAGATTTGAATCTTTAACCTGCGATGTACCTTCATGAGTAACTTCCAAATGATTCCAAATTTCATAAGCAGTAGTACATGCAGAAATTCTATTAAATTCATTTCTATCTAACGCACAAAATAAAGCATTCATGGCCTTGGCGTTGTTTTTGCATTTTAGCTTATCCATATCATCACATTTATCTTTTGGTTTCTCTAAAGTTATCTCTCCAACTACACATGTAGGAGGAGAGTATTCCTCTTCGACCATATTCCATACCTCAATATCTAGGGTCATAAGAAAACAACGCAACCTATTTTTCCAATAATTATAATCTGACCCGGTAAAGAGTGGAGGTCTACTAATTCCCTGACGCCATTATTCCTGGTTTTTAAACCGTTTGGAATAATCTCGCTCTGATACCACTTGTTGGATCGATTGGCGCCCTTAGATGGGGGGGGGGGTGAATAAGGGAATAAAAATTCTTTTTATAATTTTAGACGATTTACTAAATTGTTTAGAGAAAATTAGAACAAAATAACAATTTAACTTAAAGGAGGAAACAATTGTAATTTTGCAATTCTATAAATTATGCCAAATAATAGAAATCAAGTAAACACAAAAAGAGACATGATTATATTATATAAAAAGTGTTTACATAAATTTTATTTCAATATCGCTAGAAATCGGAGGCGTACAAAGTAAAATAAGTTTTCCTTTTATATACCGACTTGTATCCCCACAAACCGGTTGGCTTTAGCCTATCCTTCCCCGGATATGGCCTCAAGCTGCTCTAGCCAATCCTTCCCCGGATATGGCCTCGAGCACCCCTAGATCTAATCACCTAGAACTAGTCGCCAACATAAGGCGAATTCCTCCCTAAGTTCTACCCAGACCTAGTCGCCAACACAAGGCGAATTCTCTAAACGGTTACAAAAATATATGGAATAAAAATAAAGATAACAATAATAAAACTCCCTATATGATATCTCTGAAGATGAGGATGAAGGATCGTTGTAGCATAAGCGAGGTTGAAGCGATCGTTCTTCGGATGCACCGTGGTGGCTTCCTTCTCCAGAAATCCTCTTTGGCTTTGAGTGGGAGATGAACTTTCGGCAGAGCAGCTCTGGAAATTTGGCACAAGTAATCTCTCTGGAGCACTCACTCAAAACGAGAGAGCGCCCATCAATTTATAGAACTTGAAGATAGCGCCTGCGGTAGCGTTCGTGTGGAGCGGTTGCGAAACCGTCGGCGGCGTGGCGCTGTGCACGAACTTGAGCTAGCGTCTGGCGGTAGCGCTAGCGCTGCCGGTAGCGCTAAGGAACCGCTGAGACGAAACTAAACCGCTGAGACGAAACCGCTGAGACGAAACCAAACCGCTGAGACGAAACCGCTGAGACGAAACCAAACCGCTGAGACGAAACCGCTGAGACGGAATGATCTACCGCGGAGCGTTAGCACTAACGCTGGCGGTAGTGCATTCTTCCAGATGTTTGAATTCAGCTGCTTTCTACCAGTGGAGTATTGCACCTATAGTTCCTGCACACTATAAACACATGACAAGCAAGATCAAATACAATTTGGGGTTTGTTATTCTCAAACAAAGGGATGTGACACACATGTCCAACAAGTTTGTCCTCAAACTAAACTCGCGCGGGGTGGCCCAGGGTTTGTGGACTTCTTTTCTTCGGATCGAGGTTTTCTTTGATACCAGTTTGTAAGACCCCATTTTTTTCTTTCAAAAACCCGGGTCTTATGCCCAAAACCGCCGCTTTGCGGTGGCACCATCACTAGGGAAGGTCGCCACTACAAAACGCCGATTCTACCGGCCATATCGAACACAAAAGAAGTAAGCATAAACAAACTTTTAAAAGTCAAGTCCACATCACATGAATTATAATATCTAGAATAAAAGATGTCCACATGAAATAACTGAAATCAAGTTCACACCACATGAATATAGTATCTGAATAAAGAGTTCCACATAGAGTAACTGAATAAAAGATGACAACAATAAAAAGGTCTCATGCCCGATACATCAATTCCTCGCTACAAGTTCTCTCACGGAAGCAAAACTAATAGAACACTCACAGATCCTGTCATCGGCGCCCTCGTGCTATACTGTCCCGCCTCCATCTACACCGGCCTCTGGTGCTGCAACGTGTCCTCGGTCCCCTAAAATGATAAAGTCCACCGACCGTCAGTCAAACTTGACTCAGCCAATCCCCCACCCCTCTCCCTGCGACTCCTAGGCACCGAGCGGGAGGGATGAAGTGGAGGACAGCAAGGGGTATAATCAAAAGCAGATGACATTGAATCTAACTACGGAAGGGTCTATCGCTATGCAACAAATAGTATAATGAGTAAGCAGCAAGAGGTAAAACAATAACAAGTATGCAGTAGTAATAGGTAAAGCAGTACTAAGCATAATAGTAATTAGGAAACATTATTAAAGAAGTGTAACCTTGATTTATAGGAATGCCCATACAAACCTATAGACCAAGGAGTCGTTTAGTAGGGCCTATCGTATAAAAAGAACCATAACCAATTTATACGATAAGGGTTGGGGTTGAAATGCAATGTTTATGCTATGTCATGCAAGGTTATGCAGTTTATGCTATGTTCATATAAGTGCAACTCCACACTACGATCTATGCGCACATACCTTTAGTTCCCCCTTTTTGGAGCTAGCAAAACTCCTAGGATATTCATGTAGTGGCAAATAGAAGCGGTGGGTTGGGCCTCACCCACCTCTAGGTTAGTATCTGCACTACCTAACCTAGACCTATCGTACGCCTCAATGCTAAGAACACAACAGCGGAGCTCCTGCGTACTCTTGCTGGCCAGTCCACCAGACTTTTCTTGGTAAAGTGTTATCCACACTTACCGAGTCAAAGTATCAACGTCTGTGCGATGACCATCAACACTAAAGACCCACCACCTTATGCGCATACTTTTATGAGTCCTACAATATCCCGAGCCATAAGCTCCCCGAACTAACCCTTCCGTGCCAACAACCACCGAGCCTACCGCTCGTATTTCCAAACCTAACTAATCTCTGTGAAAGTGCACAGTGTGCCTGTAAGACCCCCCCTCCCCAATCCTGAACCGGGTTCAGGGAGGGGGGGATCTTACTGCCCAAGGATGACCCCTTAACGCTCCCCGGGTGGTGACGTCCCATCCCCCCTCGAGCGCTGAGCAGTCTCCTTGTTAGGCACAAGAATCATAACCTCACATCAGAACACATAGCGGAAGCAATCAAAAGATGGGCAAACCAAACATACAGCTTATATTTACAACTTAACGGGGCCGAAGCCTATCGTTTACAAAATATTGTCCGTAGACTACATATGCTAAGACAAAAGGGAGTCCTGGGCTCGTCCCTATATACTCGTACTCACATCTCTGAAGATAGAAGGGGAGGCTGGGGTAATCGAACGGATCATCTCCAAGGCTTCCCGGTCAACCTGTGATGTGGGGGCTTCACGCTGTCCCGTCTCCTGTGATTGGTTATAAGAAATAACCGTTAGTCACAGAGCTAAGCAGAAAACACATCCCCCTCCCCGGATCCGTATCCAGGGGGCGGCTAAAGACAGAATTGAAATAGCCGAAGCAAGGAAAGGGTTAGCAGCAGGTAATCATATACATACACATCTATATATATAAAGCGGGGCTCCTGCCCGAATAACCACAATCGCGCGGCATAATAAATCTATAATACTATCGCGCGTATACACACACCCCAGGTTCTCAAGACCTGTACCCACACAAAGACCCTGTGTCGACACAGTTTTAGACCGCTTTATTTCAAGCAGGGGAGCTAATCCCGCGGGCCTCACCGATGTGGCCGTCGGTGACAGTGGCCAGTCCTGCCACTTCTGAAATGTAGTCGTACTGTATCATTCAGGCCCTCCCGTACAACTTGGTGTACTGAATGGATGTGAGCGACATCCGGCGAACCGATTTTTTTAGGCCGACCAGCGGAGGCGATACTGCAGGCTCAGAGGGTAATAACCCACTGTGCCCATCTCCCTGTCGCCATGAGTCGTCAACTCACCCGCACCGGTACGAACGGTCTGCGAGCGTGACCGACCTTTATTATTGTCGCGGCGGGGTTACGTTTTGGTGCTGCGTCGCGATGTCGTTCCGATTTTTGCGTTGCTTCTCCGAGCTTAGTCGATCTTTTTAGTTTAATACGCATAATTTTGGATAAGTATTTAAGATATGCGTCGAGGAGACGCCGATTCGTTTTAATGAATTTCGCTCTTTTCCGGGCGTCTATTTTTGTTTGAAAAGGCTTTTGAGGGGTTAAATCACAAGTCCACACCCCCTATCTTTGGTAGTATTTGTAAAATACCTATATTTAGTGCCCCTAATTTTTGGGGATTTTTAGAAACACATTTGGGCATTTTAATACCTAAAATAAACTTTATATTGGGTTTTAAAAATAGTAAAACCCCTCCTAAAAATCCCAAAAAATTATAGGGGGTGCCCCCAAGGGTGGGGCACATTTTTCATTTAGAAAACTTTTTCTGAAAAGGCCCCATTTTTCCTTAGAAAAATGAGGAAGGTTAAGGGGGTTTGGGGTGCGGATAGGGGGAAAGGAGGGTTCTGGGGGCGCCACACCGGGCGCCATCCTCGGGTCCCCACAGCGGATCCACAGCGGATCCACTGTGGGGGGCACACATGTTGAGGGGAAGGGCGGGAGTCTAGGTTACGGGAGCCGAGATCTCCCGCGGGAGATCGGGCGGCTCCCGTCAACCTGGACGGGAGGCGGCCGCTGCCGCCGCCGGCAGCGGCCGGACGGGGCCGGCGCCGCCCCCGGTCGGTGCGCCGGGGGCTGGCGACCACTCCGGTGGTGGTCCGGCGGCCTGGCGCCGCCGGCTACCACCGGGGTTGGTGCCGTAAGGGCACGGGGGCGGTGGCGGCCTGTACGCCTCCTGCAGGCTTGCCGCCACCGCCTCCACCGGAGGGATGGGGTGGGGGGTGCCCCCGGCCGGTGCGCCGGGGGCCGGCGACTCCTCCGGGGGTGGTCTGGCGGCTTGGCATCGCCGGCCACCGCCGGGGGAGGGATAAAAAGGGGGCGGGCGGTGGCGGCGTGGCCTGCATGGGCCATGCAGGCCCGCTGTGCCGCCGCTCCTGCCGTGCGCTGCCCTCCCGGCCGCCACTGACCGGGGCGCCGGGGAGGAGGCAACCCTCCGGCGGTGGCCCGGCGGCCTGGAGCCGCCAGCCGCCGCCGGGGAAGGGGCTATCCCCGTACAGGAAAGCAGGGAGGCGGGGGAGGCCGCGGGTGCCGCCGGCCGTGCCCGACGGCGGCCCGGCCGCCTCCCCAGCATCGGCGCCGAGGTCCCTGACGGGGACCTCCTCCCCCCCCCCCCCCAGCGCCACCACCGGCGCTGGGGAGGAGCGATTCCTCGGTCGGCCTCCTCCCCGAGCCTTGCCAAGGCTCGGGCGGCGGCCGGCGGCGCTCCGGCGACAGGGGGAGGGGGGGGTTCTACCCTGGAGGTGGGAAGGAGGTGGAGGAGATTTTCTACCTGAGGGGTGGGGTGGTGGTGGCCGGCCATGGAGGAGGAGGAGGAGGTCGGCTTTGGGTGGCTTGCTCCGGCAAGGGGGAGGAGGAGGAGGTGGCTGGCTGGGGGGGGCTGCCGTCAGGGGAGGTCTGAGAGAGAGGGAGAGGAGGTGTGTGTGGGGGAGAAATGGAGAGGGTTGCCCCTCCTTTTATAGGAGGGGGAAGCTCTCCTCTCCCCCTTCCTTTTCCTCCACGTGGGGATAAGGGAGGGGGAGATATTTCCCCCCCCCCCCCCCCCCCCCCTCCCTCCCCTCCCTCCTCACTCTCCTGCCCAAATAGGGGGGCTGCCCATGAATAGGCAGCCCTTCCTTTTTGGGGGAGGGGCTTCTCTCCCCCCCCCCCCTTTTCTTTTCGTCTCTTTCCTAAGTAATTTCAGACTGGGGGGGGTTTGACCAAGTCAACTTAGGGCGGGGTCCTCCTCGGCTCCCGGGACATGATAAGAGTCGCCGGGGCCGATGCCGGGTTCGTGTGCTTTATATTTCGTGCGTTGCACTGAGGCGATCTGCATAGGACTAAAATGGCATACCCTCCATACGACCTCGTATCGAGACGCAACGAGTTCCGTTGCGCTCGTATTGTCCATACGAGTCTATCGGAACTGACGGAAGTTAATTCGGGGTTCGTACGGCCACTATTCATAATAATGAGGTAGTGGTGCGCTACGATACCCGAAATGGTCGTTTTCTCCAAACGACCTCGGATCGAAGTGCAACGAATTCCGTTGCGCTCGTATTGTCCATACGAGTCCAACGGAACTGACGGAAGTTAATTCGGGGTTCGTACGGCCACTATTCATAATAATGAGGTAGTGGTGCGCTACGATACCCGAAATGGTTGTTTTCTCCAAACGACCTCGGATCGAAGTGCAATGAATTCCGTTGCGCTCGTATTGTCCATACGAGTCCAACGGAACTGACAGAAGTTAATTCGGGGTTCGTACGGCCACTATTCATAATAATGAGGTAGTGGTGCGCTACGATACCCGAAATGGTCGTTTTCTCCAAACGACCTCGGATCGAAGTGCAACAAATTCCGTTGCGCTCGTATTGTCCATACGAGTCCAACGGAACTGACGGAAGTTAATTCGGGGTTCGTACGGCCACTATTCATAATAATGAGGTAGTGGTGCGCTACGATACCCGAAATGGTCGTTTTCTCCAAACGACCTCGGATCGAAGTGCAACGAATTCCGTTGCGCTCGTATTGTCCATACGAGTCCAACGGAACTGACGGAAGTCAATTCGGGGTTCGTACGGCCACTATTCATAATAATGAGGTAGTGGCGCGCTACGATACCCGAAATGGTCGTTTTCTACTGCTCGGGCCTACTTTTATTGGGCTCACTAGGGTCTAGTGGCCCAATAAAAGTCGGGATGTTACAATCCAATAAAAATAAAGAGATTTTCGTCCCCGAAAATTGGCTAAAGTAGGGGTTTAAATGATGTACCTGGGGGAAGAGCGTCGGGTATTTTTCTCGTACGAGCGTCTCGGGTTCCCAAGTGAACTCTTCGCGTCCACCGTTCGACCATAAGATCTTGACCATTGTGACTGTCTTGTTCCGCAGTTCTTTGATCTTGGAGTCCACTATCTTCACAGGTTCGAGTCGGACAGATCGGTCGGATTGTACTGATGTTGGGGGTGTGGGGAGGTGCTGCTCTGGTTGGCGCAGAACACGTCTTAGCGAGGAGACATGAAATACGTCGTGAAGGCTCCCCAGCTCGGCTGGCAAAGCTAACCTGTAAGCCACCGGGCCAATTCTTTCGACGACTGGATACGGGCCTAGATAGCGGGGGTCCAGCTTTTTCTGCCTCTTGATTCGTGATATCCCATGCATTGGCTTAATCTTTAAGAAAACCATATCTCCCACTTGGAATTCCACTTGCCGATGACGTGCGTCGTAATACTTGGCCTGTCGGCTCTGCGCTTCCAGCATGCGTTCCCGGATTAGTCTTATTGCGGCGGTGGTATCGTCGATGTAGGTGATTCCCAAGGCTTCGGGGTCCTCATCCTGTGCCCAAGATAGCGGGGTCCGACAGCGTCTTCCGTAGAGGGCTTCGTACGGAGCCATCTTGATGCTTGCCTGGAAGCTGTTGTTATATGAGAACTCTACCAAAGGTAGTAACTGCTCCCATGGCTCGTTGTGCTCCACTATGCATAATCGGAGAAGGTCTTCCATCGTTCGATTCGTCCTTTCCGTCTGCCCATCGGTCTGGGGGTGGAAGGCGGTGCTAAAAGCTAATCTGGTTCCCAGATAAGCTTGCACTCTTCTCCATTCCTTCGATGTAAAGCGCCCATCGCGGTCCGAGACGATTGATTTGGGTATTCCATGAAATCGGACTACCTGCTCGATAAATAGTCGGGCTAGAATGTCGACACCATCGCCTTGCCGGTTCGGGATGAATCGGGCTACCTTGGTGAGGCGGTCCACTACTACCCATATGGAGTCGTTACCTGCACGGGATCGGGGTAAGCCATGGACAAAATCCATGGAAATATCCTCGAACTTCCATTCTGGAATTGGCAGGGGTTGTAGTAGACCTCCTGGGCTACGACATTCGGCCTTGACCATTTGGCAGGTTTGGCAGTGCGCTACATAATCGGTGACATCCTTCTTCATGCCTGGCCAGTATAGGGTTCTGCGCAGGTCCGTATACATTTTTACTACTCCCGGGTGTATCGAGTACCTTGTCTGGTGAGCTTCACGGAGTATCTCCTCACGGATCCCTTCTGCAGCGGGAATGAATATGCGGTGTCTGTATTGCAGGATGCCATCGTACAGGTTGTAGTCTTCTTGTACACCGTGTTGCAAGGCCTGAATGATCGGTGCTGCTTCAACGTCGGTCTTCTGGGCTTCTCGTATTCTATTCCTGATGTCACACTGTATCTCCATCCAATAGAGGTGGGCTTGGTATTCCATCGGATTTCTGCGGGTGATGAGGATAATATCCATTTCTGCCAATGATTTGACTAACTCCTCTGGCACCATTTCTAACCAACTCCCGGTCCTCGGAGGCTGCCGACTCAGGGCGTCTGCAACTTTATTAGCCTTGTCGGGATGGTACTGGAGGGCGAAGTCATAATCACAGAGAAATTCTAACCACCGGCGTTGCCGGAGGTTTAGCTCTTTCTGGGTGAAGACGTATTTGAGGCTTTTATGATCGGAGAAGATTTCGCATCGTACCCCGTAGAGGTAGTGTCTCCAGACTTTTAATGCAAAAACTACCGCCCCCAGCTCCAGATCGTGGGTGGCGTAGTTTAGTTCGTGCGGCTTGAGCTGACGTGAGGCATAGGCAATTACCTTGCCATGTTGCATAAGCACGGCCCCCAATCCCTTCAGAGAGGCATCAACATAGATTTGGAAACCCTCGGTACCGGAGGGGAGGGTTAGGATTGGGGCCGATATCAGCCGGTTCTTCAGTTCGATGAATGCCGCCTCGCATTCAGGAGACCATTGGAATGTCACATCCTTCTTGGTGAGAGTGGTAAGTGGTAATGCGATCTTGGAGAAGCCTTCGACGAACTTACGGTAGTAGCCGGCGAGGCCAAGGAAACTTCGGATGTCTGCCGCTGTCTTAAGTGGCGGCCAATTTCGCACTGCTTGCACCTTGGCTTGATCTACTGCTACTCCGTTCTTATTGACGGTGTGTCCCAGAAAGCCGACTTCTTCCATCCAGAACTCGCATTTGCTAAACTTGGCGAAGAGTGAGTGTTCTCTTAGCTTAAGTAGTACCATTTGGAGGTGCCTGGAGTGATCGGTTTTGTTCTTTGAGTAGATGAGAATATCATCTATGAAGACTATTACGAAATGATCCAGGAAGGGTTTGAATACCGTATTCATCAAAGCCATGAAGGCGGACGGGGCATTGGTTAATCCAAATGGCATTACCATGAACTCGTATAGTCCGTAGCGAGAGCTGAAAGCGGTCTTGGGAATGTCCTCTTCTCGTACTCTAAGTTGATAGTAGCCGGACCTTAAGTCCATTTTGGAAAAGACGGACGCGCCTTGTAGTTGATCGAACAGTTCATCTATCCGGGGTAGGGGATAGGTATTCCGGATGGTGAGTTTATTCAAACCTCTGTAGTCGATGCAGAGGCGCAGCGATCCATCCTTCTTTTTAACGAACAGTACTGGGGCTCCCCAGGGAGAGGTACTAGGACGTATGAATCCTGCGTCGACTAACTCTTGTAGCTGAATCTTGAGCTCAGCCAGTTCCCTCGGGGCCATCCGGTATGGTGCTCGGGACACTGGTCGGGCTCCTTGAGTAAGTTCGATTTGGAAGTCTACTTCCCGTTGCGGGGGCAACCCGGGGAGTGACTCTGGGAAGATATCTGGGAAGTCCCTGATCACAGGTACTTTGGCGAGTACTTGCGTCGTGTTCTCCATCTCAAAGTAGATTAGGTACATCTCGTCCTTCCGTCGAACTGCCTTGACGGTTTGTGCAGATGTTAACATAATGCGGGTGACGGAGGGTATACCTGCTAGCGTGATAAATTGCCCATTCGGATTCTGGAGGCGGATTTCTCGAGTCGAACAATTGATTTGGGCGCTGTGCTTGGCCAACCAATCCATCCCCAGAATGATGTCGAACCCGGTTATTGCTAAGATGGTGGCGTTGACTTCGAACTCTATGCCTCCTAGCATTGCCTGGAAGGAACACTTCTCGGTGGAAGTCATATCTGATCCATCCGGGAGTCGTATTCGGATTGACATCCCGGATGATCGCACCGTGTTCTCCTTGTCGGCGATGAAGTTTTGTGCAACGAAAGAGTGTGTGGCGCCGGTATCGAACAGTGTTTTAGCGGGACGACCTTCTACCAAAAGTAAACCTGATAACATATATGTATATATATCATAATCATAAGCTTTTCACAGATATACAAGAGTAGGGATGACATATACAAAAAGTCCCAATATATAAGCTAAAACATCTCCTAGGATATCGTACTATCGGAAGTAGATACCTATCACTACGTCAGGAGCAGGACCGTGCTGGAGATCCAACGCGTATGCCTCGAGCGGTGCTGCTCTGCCCTGCCTAGCCGGCTCCCTCCTGCCTGCGGGACGTCCTCTGCGTCCACCTCGTCCTCTCTCCGCCGCTCTCTGTACTGCTCCTAAACCGGGTCTCCCGGTAGCCTGTGGGCAGAAGGCTCGTATATGCCCAGGCTGCTGGCATAGGTAGCAGTTCCCTGCGAAGGGAACATCTCGTCGTGCGGCCGGGACGACCTGTGGTGCTGGGGCTGGGGGTGCTGGTCGGGGCTGGGGTGCTGGTCGGGGCTGGGGTGCCTGCCTATATGGCTGGTGACGCTGCCGCTGTCTCCCGTCTCGGCCCTGCCTGCGAGGACCTGCTCTTCTCTCTCGGTCCTGAGTCCGGGGAATACCTACGTGTCCCCTCCGCTGCTGGGCTACCATCCGCTGATCCATCTCTAGAGCGGTGGCATGTGAGGTGATCGTGTGGAAGGATGCCTGGGATATCATGATCAGGGCCTGACGGAGGTCGTCTCGTAATCCCCGATAAAATCTGGCCGCCCTGTCCCTATCTGTACCTGCTAAGGTCCCGGCGAAGCGGGCCAGGTGGATAAACTCTCTCTGATAGTCTGGAACCGTCCTATCTCCCTGTCTGATCTGTAGGAACCGCTCCTGGAGTGCCATCCGGTCTGCATCTGAAATGAAATGCTCTAAGAAAGCATCCGAGAACTCCCCCCAGAGAATGGTGCTAAGGGGTCGCCCTCTAAAAGTGGAGCGGCTAGCTGCCCTCCACCAGTCCCGGGCATAGCCCTCCAACATGGTCACTACTAGGGATACTGCGGCTACTGCTGGGCACATCATCCCTACAAGAAGCTCCTCTACCCTCTCCACCCACTCCTCGGCCTGGATGGACGACTCTGTACCCCGAAAGGTGGGGGGCCTTAGCCCTCGGAAAGTCGTCAGTAGATCAGTGGGTACGGTGGCCTACTGGGGTGGCCGTAAAGTGGCTGTCTGGAAGGCGGCCAACAGGGCTACCAGGGTCTGCCCGAGCTCTGTCTCTCCGAATGGAACTGTGGCCGGAGCGGTCTGAGCTGGTGGTGGAGTGGTAGGGTGGTACTGGTCTTGAGAGGAAGACCTTCCATTACTTGACTCCGGTATCTGGAGAAGTAACAAACGGGTGTCAGAACTTGCAAAACTAAGGGCATTTTGCAGGACTGAAAGGAAAGAAAGCGGAAAGCGTGTGGGTGTACTATCATGCAGTCTCGAGTCCTTAACCTTAACCTAGAGGGTCCACCACGCTTCCGCTGCATGGTTCGTCCCGAACCAAGAAACGGAACCGGGGGAAAGGAGGATCGAAAGACTGCCCCATGTGGTCGGATCGTGGTAGCTCTGATCCATTTGTAAGACCCCCCCTCCCCAATCCTGAACCGGGTTCAGGGAGGGGGGGATCTTACTGCCCAAGGATGACCCCTTAACGCTCCCCGGGTGGTGACGTCCCATCCCCCCTCGAGCGCTGAGCGGTCTCCTTGTTAGGCACAAGAATCATAACCTCACATCAGAACACATAGCGGAAGCAATCAAAAGATGGGCAAACCAAACATACAGCTTATATTTACAACTTAACGGGGCCGAAGCCTATCGTTTACAAAATATTGTCCGTAGACTACATATGCTAAGACAAAAGGGAGTCCTGGGCTCGTCCCTATATACTCGTACTCACATCTCTGAAGATAGAAGGGGAGGCTGGGGTAATCGAACGGATCATCTCCAAGGCTTCCCGGTCAACCTGTGATGTGGGGGCTTCACGCTGTCCCGTCTCCTGTGATTGGTTATAAGAAATAACCGTTAGTCACAGAGCTAAGCAGAAAACACATCCCCCTCCCCGGATCCGTATCCAGGGGGCGGCTAAAGACAGAATTGAAATAGCCGAAGCAAGGAAAGGGTTAGCAGCAGGTAATCATATACATACACATCTATATATATAAAGCGGGGCTCCTGCCCGAATAACCACAATCGCGCGGCATAATAAATCTATAATACTATCGCGCGTATACACACACCCCAGGTTCTCAAGACCTGTACCCACACAAAGACCCTGTGTCGACACAGTTTTAGACCGCTTTAGTTCAAGCAGGGGAGCTAATCCCGCGGGCCTCACCGATGTGGCCGTCGGTGACAGTGGCCAGTCCTGCCACTTCTGAAATGTAGTCGTACCGTATCATTCAGGCCCTCCCGTACAACTTGGTGTACTGAATGGATGTGAGCGACATCCGGCGAACCGATTTTTTTAGGCCGACCAGCGGAGGCGATACTGCAGGCTCAGAGGGTAATAACCCACTGTGCCCATCTCCCTGTCGCCATGAGTCGTCAACTCACCCGCACCGGTACGAACGGTCTGCGAGCGTGACCGACCCGCCACTTCCAAACAATCTTCACCCGCTTATTTTTAAACGAACCTTTAGGCCACGTGGCAATTCATACTCGACCGGTTGCATGACCCTGGACCGGGAGGCTTAGTGGTATGAGTGCTCCTTGCTTGGGGCTAACTTGGGAGGAGAGACTCAACTCCGAGTTTTCCCCAACTAAGGCCCCGCCGAAGGGAGGATAAGCACCGCATTTGTTGCCACGGCAGCTCTGCACAAGTAAATAAATTAGGCCGAAGCATGGGCCATAATATTTAAACAGAAATGTAGGCCGAAAGCAAAGGCCATGTAATAAACAGAAAGGTAGGCCGAAAGCAAAGGCCATGTAATAAACAGAAAGGTAGGCCGAAAGCAAAGGCCATGTAATAAGCAGAAAGGTAGGCCGAAAGCAAAGGCCATGTAATAAACAGAAAGGTAGGCCGAAAGCAAAGGCCATGTAATAAACAGAAAGGTAGGCCGAAAGCAAAGGCCATGTAATAAGGACCAGTACGAGACTGGATTTAAACGAAAGTGCTGAATGTAAATGCGGGGGACCAGTACGAGACTGGATTTAAACGAAAGTGCTGAAAATAAGTACGGGGGACCAGTGCGAGACTGGATTTAATTGAGAATACAGAAAATAAGTACGGGGGACCAGTGCGAGACTGGATTTAATTGAGAGTACAGAAAATAAGTACGGGGGACCAGTGCGAGACTGGATTTAATTGTAAGTACTTGCATAAGAAGAAATGGTTAGTAATCCAATCACTCCATAAGAGGAGGCTTCGAGCGACGACTCCGTTCTTTTATTATTGTCGCGGCGGGGTTACGTTTTGGTGCTGCGTCGCGATGTCGTTCCGATTTTTGCGTTGCTTCTCCGAGCTTAGTCGATCTTTTTAGTTTAATACGCATAATTTTGGATAAGTATTTAAGATATGCGTCGAGGAGACGCCGATTCGTTTTAATGAATTTCGCTCTTTTCCGGGCGTCTATTTTTGTTTGAAAAGGCTTTTGAGGGGTTAAATCACAAGTCCACACCCCCTATCTTTGGTAGTATTTGTAAAATACCTATATTTAGTGCCCCTAATTTTTGGGGATTTTTAGAAACACATTTGGGCATTTTAATACCTAAAATAAACTTTATATTGGGTTTTAAAAATAGTAAAACCCCTCCTAAAAATCCCAAAAAATTACAGGGGGTGCCCCCAAGGGTGGGGCACATTTTTCATTTAGAAAACTTTTTCTGAAAAGGCCCCATTTTTCCTTAGAAAAATGAGGAAGGTTAAGGGGGTTTGGGGTGCGGATAGGGGGAAAGGAGGGTTCTGGGGGCGCCACACCGGGCGCCATCCTCGGGTCCCCACAGCGGATCCACAGCGGATCCGCTGTGGGGGGCACACATGTTGAGGGGAAGGGCGGGAGTCTAGGTTACGGGAGCCGCTAGATCTCCCGCGGGAGATCGGGCGGCTCCCGTCAACCTGGACGGGAGGCGGCCGCTGCCGCCGCCGGCAGCGGCCGGACGGGGCCGGCGCCGCCCCCGGTCGGTGCGCCGGGGGCTGGCGACCACTCCGGTGGTGGTCCGGCGGCCTGGCGCCGCCGGCTACCACCGGGGTTGGTGCCGTAAGGGCACGGGGGCGGTGGCGGCCTGTACGCCTCCTGCAGGCTTGCCGCCACCGCCTCCACCGGAGGGATGGGGTGGGGGGTGCCCCCGGCCGGTGCGCCGGGGGCCGGCGACTCCTCCGGGGGTGGTCCGGCGGCTTGGCATCGCCGGCCACCGCCGGGGGAGGGATAAAAAGGGGGCGGGCGGTGGCGGCGTGGCCTGCATGGGCCATGCAGGCCCGCTGTGCCGCCGCTCCTGCCGTGCGCTGCCCTCCCGGCCGCCACTGACCGGGGCGCCGGGGAGGGGGCAACCCTCCGGCGGTGGCCCGGCGGCCTGGAGCCGCCAGCCGCCGCCGGGGAAGGGGCTATCCCCGTACAGGAAAGCAGGGAGGCGGGGGAGGCCGCGGGTGCCGCCGGCCGTGCCCGACGGCGGCCCGGCCGCCTCCCCAGCATCGGCGCCGAGGTCCCTGACGGGGACCTCCTCCCCCCCCCCCCCCCCCAGCGCCACCACCGGCGCTGGGGAGGAGCGATTCCTCGGCCGGCCTCCTCCCCGAGCCTTGCCAAGGCTCGGGCGGCGGCCGGCGGCGCTCCGGCGACAGGGGGAGGGGGGGTTCTACCCTGGAGGTGGGAAGGAGGTGGAGGAGATTTTCTACCTGAGGGGTGGGGTGGTGGTGGCCGGCCATGGAGGAGGAGGAGGAGGTCGGCTTTGGGTGGCTTGCTCCGGCAAGGGGGAGGAGGAGGAGGTGGCTGGCTGGGGGGGGGGGGGGGGGCTGCCGTCAGGGGAGGTCTGAGAGAGAGGGAGAGGAGGTGTGTGTGGGGGAGAAATGGAGAGGGTTGCCCCTCCTTTTATAGGGAGGGGGAAGCTCTCCTCTCCCCCTTCCTTTTCCTCCACGTGGGGATAAGGGAGGGGGAGATATTTCCCCCCCCCCCCCCCCCCCCTCCCTCCCCTCCCTCCTCTCTCTCCTGCCCAAATAGGGGGGCTGCCCATGAATAGGCAGCCCTTCCTTTTTGGGGGAGGGGCTTCTCTCCCCCCCCCCTTTTCTTTTCGTCTCTTTCCTAAGTAATTTCAGACTGGGGGGGGGGTTTGACCAAGTCAACTTAGGGCGGGGTCCTCCTCGGCTCCCGGGACATGATAAGAGTCGCCGGGGCCGATGCCGGGTTCGTGTGCTTTATATTTCGTGCGTTGCACTGAGGCGATCTGCATAGGACTAAAATGGCATACCCTCCATACGACCTCGTATCGAGACGCAACGAGTTCCGTTGCGCTCGTATTGTCCATACGAGTCTATCGGAACTGACGGAAGTTAATTCGGGGTTCGTACGGCCACTATTCATAATAATGAGGTAGTGGTGCGCTACGATACCCGAAATGGTCGTTTTCTCCAAACGACCTCGGATCGAAGTGCAACGAATTCCGTTGCGCTCGTATTGTCCATACGAGTCCAACGGAACTGACGGAAGTTAATTCGGGGTTCGTACGGCCACTATTCATAATAATGAGGTAGTGGTGCGCTACGATACCCGAAATGGTCGTTTTCTCCAAACGACCTCGGATCGAAGTGCAACGAATTCCGTTGCGCTCGTATTGTCCATACGAGTCCAACGGAACTAACGGAAGTCAATTCGGGGTTCGTACGGCCACTATTCATAATAATGAGGTAGTGGCGCGCTACGATACCCGAAATGGTCGTTTTCTACTGCTCGGGCCTACTTTTATTGGGCTCACTAGGGTCTAGTGGCCCAATAAAAGTCGGGATGTTACAGTGCCTCTAAGAATCCTCTAGAGGGGGGGGGGGTGAATAGAGATTTTAAAATTATTACTATTCTAACAGGGAGTACAATACAATAATCTAAGGATTTATGCTCAATCAAGATCTCAGGCAAAATAAAATAGTGCTAAAATATAAAGCAGAAAACAGTAATGTAAACTAGCTATATGGACAACACAGAAAATTAGCAACCAGAAGACACACAGATTTTTATAGAGGTTCCCCAAAATGTGCGTACTCCCCTCTTCTATCACCTGGTAGGGATGCACTACTATGCCTGAGTCTTTTGGTATGGAGACTCTTAGAACCACTGATCTTTTGACAAGGAGATCATGAACCACCAGGTCTTTTGATAAGGAGATCTTGAACCACCAGATCTTTTGATAAAGAGATCTTGAGCCACTGAATCCTTTGAAGAGGGATTAATAAAACACTTTTACAGAAGGGGATTTAGAAGGAGAAGGAGGAAGAGAAATGGTGTAGGAATTCTGTTCTTAGAATTATTATGAAGGCTGTATGATACACAGCTTCTTGTATCAATCACTGAATCTACTCTTGATGAACTCCTGCTTATAATAGTGATGTTTTGCAGGAGCTTTGATTGTCAGATCTTTTGTGATTCTGCTGATTGAGATCTGGCTGTTATGAGATGGTGATGAAGAACAACTTTTAGATCCTTTGTGCTTTTCTTCTGATTAAGATCAGCTTGCTATGTGATTGTGATGATGCGCAACTGTTCTTATCTTCCCTATGTCTTCTCAGTTAGGGTTCCTAAGGGAGGAAGAAGAAGAGCAGAAGCCTGGAGAGCAGATGTATGCCGATTGTGATGAATGCCCTATTTTTCTCTTTCTTCTCTTGCCTTTTTATTGTCCCCCTGTTCAATTTGAATTTGTTTCCCTTTCAGGTAAGTCCTAAAAGGGTATATTTGTCTGAACAATAAATCTTTCTTTACTTCTTTACTTCTCGACCTATCAACCAACATTTAAGCTTGTTTCCAAGAAAGCTTTTCCCTGACCTCAGTTAATTCCTCATTCCATTTGAGGCAATTAAGGATCCGTTGGGGAACAGTCTTGAAAGAGGTGGGCCATGAGAGAGGGTCAAAAATGACAGCTAAAAAGGTTTCCCTTTTCAGACTGTATTCTACGTAGCGTCGAGTTCACTTCCTCTCTTATCGACGCACCTTCGAGTTCTTGTAGGAGCAGCTTCATATTCATCCTTGCTCTGACTGAACTATGCTAGTCGACGTTGCGACGATACCCTATCGACGTAACCGTCGAGTTGAAGGTATAGTTCTGAGCTTCATTATCTGCGTCAAGATGAAGTCGACGTTGGGTTGACTTTAGATTACTTTGACAGATACTTCCTTCTGCACCGAGTTGAAGTAGAAGCTGCGTCGACTTCTTCAAGTACTCCGACAAGTCCATGGCCTCTGCGTCGATATCTATTCGACGCAACGTCAACTTGGATTACTTCGAAAGAGGGGTGAACTACTTGGACATCTAGTCAGAGTAGCGTCGACAATCACTTGACGTTGCGTCGATTTCTAGTCGACGCAATTGTTAACTTCACCCAAATTTTGCTTCTCTTGACTTGGTCTTGACCCCCTAGTTTGAGTGTGATATCCTAAGACATATAATGACCAGATTACCCTCACTATACACTGGGTAATTCAATCCTAAGGGATAAAATAACTTTTAGTGAATTTGTTAAGTTAAATCATAGGTGTTTTTCCCAACAATCTCCCCCTATTTATCTTAACAAATTTTACAGTTTGTTCAAAGTGATTTTACACATTTTTCTTATATACTCAAGAATAATACAGACAAGATGATAAGACATAGAATAATTGACTAGATTGAACCAGTAAGCAGAAGTGTATCTGATTAATTTCCACAAGAGTTTAACAGAGATTACCCAATAATACATCTACTTTCTTCCATTCAGAAAATTGGATAAATCCTCATAGATTCTTCTGAACTTTCTTTCCAAATACTTGAAATTTACAGGGGTTGCCTTCTCTGGATTCCTTTGTATTTTCTCATGGCTTTGAACAACTTTGCTAGGTCACTTTCTATTTCAGGAGAAACATCTTTTATGGTGAAGCCCAGATCAAGCACCTTTGCTGTCAAGAGGTTTATGGTTTCCAATTCTAGATCATCTAACTCTGAGTCCCCATCAAGATTTGGTACAACAAAGGTTGATTAGGGTTTACCAATGCCTGAGGCAGACTTGAACAGTATCTTTTTCTTTTTCATAGGATGTTGTTTTCCTTTTGTTGAGTCCGAAATCGTACCTCTGAAGGAAATCGGAGGCTGCGGGTTGCCGGTTACTTTTTACTTGGAGAAAGTGAGACCGCTGACAGCGGTCTAGGCCAGACTTCGCCCGTCACGGCAAATACCACTCCTGTGATGGGCTTTCCTTTTATTAAGAAGAAGCAGTTACAGCGGGTTACAGGTGCAGGAAAGCAGAAGCCGGCCGGTCAGACAGGTCGCAAGACGGGAAACTTGAGACGGCCTCTTGGGAACGTCGCCTCCCCCTATTTATAGGCTTGGGGGCCTGCCCGACCGGGCAGGGATAAGATAACCGCCTTCCCGGGTACAGGAGAATCGGGCAGGCGGTGACGGGATACAGATAGGGAAAAAGAGTGAAGTCGCGCGGCTTGGCGGCTTGCGCTTGCGGTCTGCCTCGTAGAGGGGCTGAACATGCTGTGCTCAATGCGATGATGCTACCCGGGCGGTCTCCGACTTGAGACCGCGACTTGTCTTCTTAGAATTAGTCTTGTTGATCCTCACGGCGCGACCCGGTCGGCCTCCGATTTGAGACCGCGGCTTACACTTGGGACTTAGACCTCGCTGATCTTCATGGCGTAACCCGGGCGGTCTCCGACTTGAGACCGCAGCTTGCCTTTTGTATTTGGTCTTTGGTAGTCTTCAATACACGGAGGCGATCTGAATCATGTCAGACCGCCTGGTCTTCGCTGGTTAGTGCTGACGGACCTTGTAAAACCTAAACCGGGCGACTTGTTTCCACAGACCGCCCGGTCTGCGAGTAATGCTATTCGGAAGCGGTCTTCTGGGTAAACACAATCCCCGCATATTTTCAAATTCCGAGGATATTTCGAAAGTATTAGTTCTAGCCGGAGACCGCGCCGATCTTGCCCTGTGGGTTATAAATGTTCTGGAAGCTTCTATTTTCGCATAATTGCAACGCTATCACGAGTCACTACTCGCCCCTCGCGGTTAGAACTTTCAGACTGAACAGTCCAATCAAGATGTTGGATCTTATGGCCCAGTTCGAAGGTCGCCAGAAGTCAGGTAAAGACCGCGAGGGAGATCGCCCGAAGGATAAGAAGAAGAAGAGAAAGAAGACACAGCTTGATAACATAGTGACTATTGCCTCCACGGGTAAGCCAGTCGACCCGCCTCCTGAGCTGACAGTCGACTAGAAACGAAGCGGGTTGCTCGAACCCGCCCCCAGCTGATCCTCCTGCACTTTCTATAAGGGAACCAACCCCCCCCCCCCCCCCCCCTCCGGTCAAGACGGTCTCAGAAGCCACCGTCCCGAAGGCCGATGGGGATGATTCTTTTAAAGTGGAGGTCACTCCCCCTGGCGTATTCCACCTGAAGATAAGAGATGAAGGGGGAGAAGCGGTTGACTCCCCCAAGCCGAGCGACCAGCAGGACCTGGTGGTGAACATTGAGGACAGCCCGGTTTCCTCAAAGCAAGCCGGCCAGGAGTCGTCCAAGAAGAGGAAGAAAGTTGAACCAACGACGGACAGGCTTCTGAAAAAACTAAAGAACCTAAAGGCCAAAAATAAGGCGGCTTGCAGGAAACCGGGAGCAGGTAGCCTGCAAGGCAAGTCGCGCGAGAAAGAAATTTCAGAGGCCGTATTTACTCCTTCACCCAAGACGAACGACCAGATCCACACCGATGCGCACAGCATCTCTGTAAGTGATATCATCAGGGACTTGGATTCCCTCCAGAAACAAGCCGACCTATTGAGATCTTCTTCCGACCTGCAGGCCGCCGACACCCCTGGAAAGAAAGAGGCTGCCCTGGCTGAGGATGCGACCAGCATTAAGGAGGCAGGCCTGCCTGAGTTTGTGACTAGAACTAAGGAAACCACACCGGCTCCTGAAGATTCTGTGATGACCGGGCTCCGGCTTATGCAGGTGAAGGTGGAGAAAGTAAGGGATCAACTTACCAGACCGCCACCGCCGCCACCCAATCTTCTATTGCAAGGTAAAGGGGTCGCGGATTACCGCCCTGTTCATTTTTTCAAAACATGGTCTCGAAACAAGTGGCGCGACTTGTTGTTGAACCCGTCACCAAGCTTCTTTCCCTCCGCCGCTCAATTTTTTGCTGCCAAGCGGAGGCAAAACGAGAGATCGTAGAGAGAACAGCGCCGAAAGATCTATATCGAGCAAGCAAAGCGATCTATCCGCCCAAATTTTACTCGAGCTGCAGCCGCTTGTAAGCGAGGAGAATTTGGAAACAACGGTCTTTTTTTTTGATAATCCTCCTGTTATATGAAGTTATATTCGATTGACCTTTTTGACTGTCTTTTTCATTGCAGATGATCGTGATTCCATTCTGAAACTGGGCGAACTGATGACTTATCTTCCTCCAATTGATCCACCTTTGACGAGTTCCTCGCTCATTCCGGATACCCGGATGGAGGACGAGATGACCCGTCTTCAAAGGAATTTCAAAACCCTCACGAAGCAGTTGAAGGCCCTTGAGGAGCGGGAGAAAGCTGCCCATGACGAAAAAGCTGTGTTGCGGGCTGAGATGGAAGCCGAGAGGAAAGAGAATCGAGCTGCACTGGAGGTCGAACGGAGAGAGCGTCGGGAGAAGGAGAAGGCGCGGCAAGACCAGGTGGCTGCTGTTGAGTCCGAAATCGCACCTCCGAAGGAAATCGGAGGCTGCGGGTTGTCGGTTACTTTTTAGGTGGGAAAAATGAGACCGCTAGGAGCGGTCAAGGCCAGACTTCGCCCGTCACGGCGAATGCCACTCCTGTGACGGGCTTTCCTTTGATTAAAATGAGGCGGTTACAGCGGTTACAAGTGCAGAAAAAGAGAAGCCGGCCGGTCAGACAGTCCGCAAGATGGGAAACTCGAGTCCGCAGCTCAAACAAGCGAGCTCCTAGATTCGAGTGTGCGTGCCTTGGGAACAGTGTCGCCCCCTATTTATAGGCTTGGGGTCCTGCCCGAACGGGCAGGGATAAAATAACCGCCTGCCCGGGTACATGAGAAACGGGCAGGCAGTGACGGGATACACAAAGAAGGAAAGAAAGAAGCCGCGCGGCTTGGCGGCTTGCCCTTTCGACTTGTCTGACCAGAAGCTGAGGATGACGCGACCAAGGCGACGATGCAACCCGGGCGGCCTTCGTCTTGAGACCGCGGCTTGTTCTTTGATCTCGAACCTTGGCTTGTCTCTATGGCACAATCCGCATGGTCTCCGACTCGAGACCGCGACTCACCCTGTTGGACTTGGGACTGGATTATCTTTAGTACTTGTAGGCGGTCTGAATTATGTCAGACCACCCGACCTGTGCTAGTTGGTGTTGATGGACCTTGTACAACCTGAGCCGGACAACTTGGACCCACAAACCGCACGGTCTGCGAGTAATCCTGTTGAAAGCGGTCTTCTGGGTAAACATAATCCCCGCATATTTTTAAATTTCCGAGAAGATTTCGGAAATATCAGTTCTAGCCGGAGACTGCGCCGATTTCACCCTGTTGGTTATAAATGTTCCAGGAGCTTCTAATCTGGCATAACTCCATTGCTATCACGAGTCTCTACTCGCCTATCGCGGTTAGGACTTTCAGGTTGAACAGCCCAAAAAAGATGGTGGATTTAATGGCCCAGCTCGAAGTTCTTGAGAAGCCCGGAAAAAACAGCGAGAGAGACCGTTCGAAGGATAAGAAGAAGAAGAAGAAGAAGACGACGACGCGGCCTGATAATACAGTAATGATTGCTTCCACGAGTAGGCCGATCGACCCGCCTGCCGAGCTGACAATCGACTTATCAACTAAAAAGGAGGCGAGTAAGCCGATCGACCGGCTTCCAGCTGATCCCCCAGTCTTTTGTGATAAAGGAAACAACCCGCCTCTTTCGTCGGATAAGGCAGACTCGGAGACCATCATCCCAAAGGGCGATGGGGATGAGTCCTTCAAAGTGGAGGTCACCCCATCTGGTGTTTTCCATCTAAACATAAGGGACGAAGGGGGAGAGGCAGTTGACTCCCCCAAGCCGAGCGACCAACAAGCTTCAGTAGTTAACATCGAGGATAGTCCGAAAAAACCAACCGTTCTAGGGTCAAAAAAGAGGAAGAAAGAGGAGTCCGCGGCGGACAGGCTGCTGAAGAAGATGAAGAGGCTAAAAGCCAAGAACAAGGCAGCGTCCGGGAAACCGAGAGCGGACAGCCTGCAAGGCAAGTCGCGCGAGAAGGAAGTCTCGGAGGGCTTGATCACTCCCTCCCCTAAGTCGATCGATCAGGCTCCCGTCGATGCTCACAGCATTTCCGTAAGTGATATCCTCAGGGATTTTGATTCTTTTCAGAAGCAAGATGATCAGCTGAGAACTTCTTCCGAACTGCAGGCTGCCAATCCGCCAGGGGAGAAAGGAGCCGCCCTATCTGAGGATGCGACCAGTACTAAGGAGGCTGTCCTTCCTGAGATTGCGACTAGAATGGAGAAAATCGGACCGGCACCTGAAGATACTGTAATGACCGGTCTTCGACTTATGCAGGTGAAGGCGGAGAGAGTAAGGGATCAGCTTTCCAGGCCGCCACCGCCGCCTCCCAACCTTCTGTTGCCAGGTAAAAAGGAAGCAGGTTACCGCCATGTTCGTTTTTTCAAGCCGCGGCCTCGAAACAAGTCGCTCGCTTCGTTGTTGAACCCGTCGCCCAGCTTCTTTCCCTCCGCTCCTCAATTTTCTGCTGCTAAGCGGAGGCAAAGCGAGAGGTCGTGGAGAGAACAACGCCGAAACATAGATACCGAGCAACCAAGGCGACCTGTCCGCCCGAATTCAACCCAAACCGCTGCGGCTTGTAAGCGAGGAAGATTCGATGAGAGCGATCTCCTTTTGAACACTCTTTGACCGTTTTCTTTTTATTGCAGATGATCGTGACTCTATTCCGAAACCGGGCGAACTGGTGACCTATCTTCCCCCTCTTGATCCACCTCTGCTGCATTCTTCGCTACCGGATACCCGGATGGAGGACGAGATGTCCCGGCTTCAAAGGAACTTCGAAACCCTTACGAAACAGTTGAGGGCTATGGAGGAGAGAGAGAAGGCCGCCCAAGATGAAAAAGCTGCTCTTCGGGCTGAATTGGAAACCGAACGGAAAGAGAACCGAACAGCGCTAGAGGCCGAGCGGAGAGAGCGCCGAGAGAAGGAAAAGGCGCAGCAAGACCAGGTGGCTGCTCTGACCGCCCGGATTGATCGCGGAAAGAAAGAAGTCCGCAAACTTGAAGAGGACTGCACTTACTATAGGGACAGATACCTTCAAGTGGCAAGGGAAGCCGGCGGAAGCCGACGCCCTATTAATGTGGTTGACGAAGGCCGGCGCGGGTCACGCCGCCCGAATGCAGGGACGAGCTCGTCTCTTCGTGTAGCCGAGACGATCCACCCAGTTGCTAGTGTTCATGAGCCCGCAGCGGCCTTACCTACTCGCGTGATCCCCGCGGCGTGAGTAGAGAGGGATGTCGCACGGCTTCATAGCATGATCAACCGCCTTAATCACAACATGAATCAAATGCAAGGGACTGTCCTTCAGATCGGCGATCATGTCGCGCGACTTCACAGGGAGGATGAACCGAGTGATACCCGCCAGTGATGAATGGCTTTAAGACATCAATTTGTAATAATATTTCTATTCGGTCCTTCGGACAACTGTTTTGAACTAGATTTCATAATATTCGGTCTGTCTTCCAGGCCGCGTGGTCTAAGTATTCGAATTTATTTTTGCATTCTTGTTGTGCTGATTAATGCCTGTGGATTATTTTACATAAACCGATCGGCTTGTTCCTGTGCTTTTTCGATTCGCCTGCTTGAACTATACTTATGTCTTTGTGGTTAACTTTTGTGGTGATGCACCTATGCGGGTTGATTGGTCTAGCCGTGATTTGACCCTTGCTAAGTGCAGATTAGCCATTCCTATAAGTAGCGCCCTTCCGAAAGTCTTCTTGCCAAAACTTCAAGATGGGAGCAAAGCGCCAGCCGAAGCGACCTGCGAAAACCTCTGCTACTCGCTCTGAAGCCGCTGTGGCCTTTCACTCTGTAGACCTCGATGAGTGTCGCTTGACAAAGGCCGAATTGGACGAATTCGTTGAGAAACACATGGCTGACAGCCCGCTGCTCGCGCGGCTTCCGCTCCGTGATGAGCGGATGAATTCTTCCGGGCCAAACCAAATCGCGATCCCAATCGACCATTTCGATTGTGGCTTCAAGTTCCCTATTTCGATTGAGCTCGCCACGATCTTTGACCATTATGGAGTTGTACCCGGCCAAATTTCTCCTAACTCGATGGCCGGGATTTGCAGCTTCATCTCCTACCTGCGGTCTGAGAGAGTCCGCTTCTCTATGGACCTTTTCAGGAAGATATTCTCGGTGCGGGCTATCCCAGACTCCGAGTCGAATATCTTCAAAGGCCATCTCTACTTCGGCTGTCGCGGGTTGAAAATGGTCAACCTTGCGAACAAGGTCACAGCCTGGTCGGAAAGGTATTTGATTTTTGAAGGCCGACTTGGCCTGTTGAACCCGAATCCGCAAGTGCGTCCTGTGCAGGCCTTTCAACAGGTCCCAATAAGCGAGGTCGAGAAGAAAACTTGTAAGCTTCTCGAGGATGAGCAGCGTAACATAAGCTACTACATCCCGCTACTTGCCGAGCTCGAGAATGTTCGGCCTGAAGATAGTAAGCTTTCCTTTAACCCGCTTCCGACTTCAATGTTGACCGCTCGATCTCTTGTGCTGACTCTTCTCCTTTTGTAGCCCAAGCCGTTGTCCCTGCTAACAAGCCGGTCAGCCCGGCCGGTTTAGTCTTAACTCAGACGAAGAAGAGGAAAAGACAAGCCAGGAACAAGCCGCTGCCATCCGATGGGGAGGATTCAGCCTCTTCGGGCGACTTCTCTGCCCTTCGTTCCTTCAGCAAGGTGAAGGATTTAAAAGGCCGCCCGGTCTTGACCTGGCATCCGGACAGCGATGGTGTCCAGGTCTCTACTGCGCTTCCCCACTGGGCGAATGAGAAGTCGGGTCGGCATGCTGAAGCCGCCAGCATCGCCATGTTCGGCCGACGGAACTTCAGGAGGTTGAGGAAGATTCCCGAAGAAGAGCTCGCCAGAGAAGCCGCGCGGGTTGGTGCCGAGAGCCTTATCACTAATGTCTTCATGTGAATGACCTTCAAAAGGTTGATTAAAGCGAATGATCACCTAGAGAAGGAAATTGCCGAATTGAAGAAGGAAAATGTGCGGCTAAAGGAAGCCGAGTCGGTAAGTTATCACCTGGCCAGCCATCCTTCTGAATTTTTCAGACCACACGATCTCTTACCTTACACTTTCTTGCAGGCCAAGTATGATGAGACCAACCCGATCTATCAACAGGAACTCTTTCCTCATGTCGCCGAGGGAATTGACAATGTTTTTAATCGTTTGCGGGAGCTCAAAGGGTTCTCGCCTGGTTTCGAGCATTTCACCTTCTCGGACGCCTACCCGATTTTGCAAAAGAAGTTAGAGAAGATCCGGCGGAAAGCCAAAGGAAAGAACAAAGCCGACGGATCCAGTTCAGAGGAGAGCGACGACGAGGATGATGAGGCCGAAGAATCCGCAGCGGCTAAGAGTGGTGAAGGTGGCTCGGAGTCCGAATCCAGCGGTTCCGAAGAAGAGGCTGGGCGTAAGTCGGGCGAATTGAGTAGTTCATCCTCGTCGGGTAGCGAGGGTTACTCCCCTGACGTTTCAATTGACGGGAGCGAACACTCAAGTACTCCTGCGTCTAAGAAACTTAAGTCGGATAATCAGTAGCTGTATTTTGCTTTTTGTTTTGAATAACCGACGGCTTGATGTTGTTAGCCGGTTGGCTTAAAATATAATGTAAAGAATGTTTTGATAATGAAATGAAAAGCTTTTACCTGCCTATCTGTCTACCTTCTACGACTTACTTGTGGTTGTTTGCGATCTTTTTCTGTGTTAGATCTAACCAAGTCGCGCGACTTAATATTAACTCATCCGGTTAGGATAATGATTTCCACAGGATTCCGGTAAAGTACCTATTAGAAAAAACCCATTCACATAGCTTGCTTCCTTCAATCCGGATCAAATTTGTTTGATTCATCCTGAGAAGGTGCTAACTTATTATGAATGCATTACGACATCCCGGAAGCCGAACATAATCAAGCCGCGCGGTTACTACTAGACCCTGCATACTTGCTTTCCAGGATAAAGAATACCAAGTCATAAGAACAATCGATAGACCGAGCGGCCAGTATTTTAACTTAAGCGACTTGCAACTAGAATTCCTGCAAGTCCCACCCTCGTGGATGTAACTGATAACCAATCGGGAAATTGAAATAATCAATCCGCGCGGCCATAACCTGGCTTTACATAATTACTTTGCAAGATAGAATAACAAGTTGCAAGGAAATCAGTTCATATACCGTGCGATTAATATTTAATCCGAACAATTTATATGTCAGCCTTATATAGTAATAGCTGATAACCCGCACGGACTAAATATATAATTTCTGCGATTGGTAGGTTTAACACTTGCAATGAAGATCATAACTGCCTGATCGAAAAGAGCCTGTAATTAGCCGAACGAATCGAATTGAAACCCATAAAGATGATAGATCCACAACCCGAATAATGAGGTCGGCCGGTCATGATTATGCTTGATCCCTTGACATTTACCTTGCGACTTTTTAAAGACATCTCGTTTATTTTAAACCGCCCGGTCTGAAAACCAGGCCGTATGACATATTTGGAACCTGCTTATTTAGATCGCCCGGTTTAATAACCAGACCGCCTGAAAGTCATGGTACCTGCTTATTTTAGATCGCCCGGTTTAATAACCAGACCGCCTGAAAGTCATGGTACTTGCTTATTTTAGACCGCCCGGTTTGAGTATCAAGTTGGCCGACTTGTAATGTGCATAAGAATCTTGCTCTTTTCTCTAAATGGTCTATAGTAACCATATAAGGTGAGATAATTCCCTGTAATGCCATAAAAGATGACTACAGACTCAAATGACCAAGTGGGCAGGTGAGCCTAGCTAGGCGGCGAACATTGCTTTCCTCAAGTGGTCATAAGAGCTGTAGGAACAAAGAAAAAGACAGGTACAGACCCAGATGACCAAGTGGGCAGGTGGGCCTAGGCGGCGAACATTGCTTTCCTCAAGTGGTCATAAGGGCTGTAAGCGACTCAACTGCTCTCTTGCCTAGGGCTACAAGCTGAGTTGATCAATTGGGCAGGTGGGCCTAGGCGGCGAACATTGCTTTCCTCAGAGAGATCAACTCAGTTGTGGGTCCCGCTTAGGCATCGCTTGAGAGTACCTAGGAGTATTCGATGGTCACAGACTAAGATGATCAGTTAGGCAGGTGTGGTTATGCCGCGGGGGCTATACCGACATTGCTTTCCTCAGAAAGATCATAAAAACTGTAACTATATCCCTCTCGGGGCATGATAGAGCCAACATTCACCTAGACCTCCCTTGATGCAGGGGTGTGTCAGATATCAGCTGGGATCCAAGATTCTGAAGACCGCCGCACGGGAATTGGCAAGCTACCACTACACGTGTGCGAAAACTCCCCACTACACATGATCTTCATGGTTTTACGCTAATGACTATAATTCGAGGGGGTTCGAGCAGCACTTGGCGATGTCTCCGTGGTTCAGTGAGTTTGATATATGAGAAAATGTAAAAAGGAAACATCAGACATGGAGAAGTGTCAGTATGGGGCTTCTTATTAAAATATCTCAAAAATTGCAGGAAAGTAAAGAAGACATTTTAAGGATAGAACCGTTTGAGATCGTCACCGCTCCAGGTGCGCGGGATGTCCTCTCCTTCACTTGTTTGGAGGCGGTAAGCCCCACTTTTTAGTACCTCCTTGACGATGAAAGGTCCAGCCCAATTAGGATTTAGCTTCCCGACACTACCTGTTCGGGCTGCTGCATCAACTTTTTTTAGCACAACGTCGCCGACCGCAAAATGCTTTACCCTGACATTTTTGTCAAAGTACTTTGCCATCCTTCTTTTAACTTCTTCTTGTCTGATTGTTGCCTCGTCTTGAAGTTCTTCGATCAGATCCAGACTATACTTGATAGCCTCGTCATTGTCTTCTATCCACGCTTCTCCTCCCTCTTTTGCGTACACAACTCTTGGAGTGACCACCTCAAACTCTACAGGTACAACAACTTCCGAGCCATGAGATAATTTGAATGGTGTCTCCCCGGTAGCTGAAGATGGGGTAGTACGAAGAGTCCAAAGGATGGAAGGGAGTTGGTCCGCCCAATTTCCTCTTTGATTCAAGACTCTTTTCATCAAGAGTTGCTGGATTCGCCTGTTTACTGCTTCGACCTGGCCATTGGTCCTTGGATGAAGTACCGAGGCAAATCGAAGGTCAATTCTGACCTGATCGCAAAAGCTTATCATCTCCAGATTATTGAACTGCGGGCCATTATCAGTGACAATTGCTAGCGGAATTCCATGCCGGCAGACTATTTCCCCCCAGATGAAATTTCTGATAATTTGGGTAGTAGTTTTTGCTAATGCTTTTGCCTCAATCCACTTACTGAAGTAGTCGATCATCCCAATGATAAAACGACGTTGACCGCTGGCTATTGGAAAAGGTCCCATAAGATCCATCCCCATACTGCGAAGGGCCATGGCGCAGTTACTGATCTGAGTGACTGAGCAGGCAAATGCTGAAGAGGAGCAAACTTTTGCCACTGAATACACCGCTTGGCAAATGCTTCAGCATCCTTTCTCATGGTTGGCCAAAAATATCCCTGCCTCAAGATTCTCTTCTCTAGAGTCTTCGCTCCCGAATGACTACCGCCCTCCCCGGAATGAACTTCCTGAAGTATGGTTGGGATCTCTTTTTCTGAAACACACCGTGCTGCGGGAGAAATCAAAGTTTTCCTATACAAGACTCCTGCTATTAAGTAGTAGTAGGCCGCCTTTCTTCTGAACCTATTTCTATCCTTGATTGATTGATGGAACTCCCCTTTTGACAGAAATAGTTCGTAAGGGTCCTTCCACGAAGGATCGTGATCAATTTGCATGAGTTCTGCCTCATCTGTTGCCGGATGAAAAAGTTCAGAGGTCACCCCCCAGATGGAAGACCGAACTTTGACAACTCATCTGCCTCCTCATTTTGTGTCCTCGGAATGTGTTCGATGATGAATGACTTGAATCTTCCAATTTCTCTTTTGGCTAACAGCAGATACTTCCTCAGGATTGGCTCTCTTGTCTCATAATTTCCCAAGACGTGAGAGGCCATTACCAGTGAATCAGTTTTAACATGTACATGTTCTATGCCTAGATCTTTCGCAAGCCTCAGCCCAGCCAAAAGTGCTTCATATTCTGCCTGATTATTTGTAACTGAAAAGAAGAATTTTATAGCTTGCTCCAGCCTAATGCCATTTGGACTGATCAGAACTACCCCGGCTCCCACGGAGTTTCTGCCAGAAGCCCCATCCACATAAATGATCCAAGCCAAAGGAGATTGTACTACCTGTTCGGAACTAGACTCTGTTGTATCTACCAAGAAGTCTGCCAGGATTTGCGCCTTGATCGCCGTTCGAGGGATGTATGATATCTCAAATTCGCTTAGTTCAATAACCCATTTTGCCAACCTCCCTGAATGATCTGTTTTTTCAAGAATATTTTTTAAAGGATGATCTGTAATAACTTGGACGGAATGAGCCTGAAAATAAGGACGAAGCCTTCGCGCAGACATAACCAAGGCCAAGGCCAGTTTTTCCAGGATCGAATATCTGGTTTCTGCATCTTTAAGGATGTGGCTGACATAGTATATTGGAAACTGCCTCTTCTTTTCTTCCTGAACGAGGACAGAACTTACCGCATCTGGCCCGACTCCCAGATATAAGAATAGCATTTCTCCCTCATGGGGACTTTGGAGTAGTGAAGTCGAGGTTAACTGTTCTTTCAGCTGCTCAAAAGCCTTGTTACACTCCTCGCTCCATTCAAACTTTGATCCCCCTCGCAATATCTTAAAGAATGGGGCACTTTTATCTCCGGATTTGGAGATAAACCTGCTCAATCCTGCCAATCTCCCCCCAAGTTGTTGAACTTTTTTAGTATTTCGAGGAGGGGCCATATCAAGGATGGCCTTTACCTTGTCTGGATTTGGCGCAAGGCCGTTAGGAGTTAAGAGATGCCCATGAAATTTCCCCTTGTTTGCCCCAAATACGCATTTCAACGGGTTTAGTTTTAACTTGAACCTCCGTAGAGTAGCGAACGTCTCTACGAGATCTTTCAAGTGCAATGAGAATGTTTTACTTTTTAAAAGGAGGTCATCAACGTAGACTTCCAGGTTCCTACCTTTTTGATGCTTAAAGATGGTATCCATCATTCTTTGGTATGTTGCGCCCGCATTTTTAAGACCGAAGGGCATTACGAGATAGCAATAACACCCATCGTTTGTGATAAATGAAGTACACGGGATGTCAGGTTTGTGCATTTTAATTTGATGATACCCTGAGAAAGCATCGAGAAAACTAATAAAGCCATACCCAACCGCGGAATCAACTAAGACATCTATCCGAGGCAAAGGGTAGCAATCTTTAGGGCACGCTTTATTAAGTTTGGTGAAGTCCACGCACATGCGCCACTTCCCACCGGGTTTCTTAACCATTACAACATTCGACATCCACGTGGGATATTGAATTTCAGAAATAAAACCCGCTTTTAGGAGTTTGGAAACCTCCTCTCTGATGGGCAACGCCAGCTTGGTGGCCACTTCTCTCTTCTTTTGCTGGACGGGCTTGAACTCGGGAGATACATTCAAATGATGACAAGCCATGTCTGGATCCACTCCTGGCATATCCTCCGCTGACCAAGCGAAGATATCCAGATTTTCCAACAGACAGGAGATTAGCTCCACTTTCTCCTCCTCTGGCAACTCAGCGTTGATGATCAGCTTCTTTTCTGCCCCTTCAGTAATAGGAACTTCTTGGGTTGCTTGGGCCGGTTCCAAGTGAGCCCCTTCTCGATCTTTTCCTCCCTCGGTAACCCCTGAAGACTCAACAATCTCCGAAACCTCAGCCATGGCCTCGGGAAGTGGAACATCGGTGATCATGTTGACAGTTCAGACGTAGCACTCCCGAGCCATCTTTGGGTTGCTTCTGACCCGATACTGCTTTCCTTCGGTAGCGAACTTGAGGGCAAGGTGAAAGGTGGATACTACTGCCCTATATGCTTTGAGAATCGGCCTCCCGAAGATGGCACAGTAGTGGCTCGGGGCATCCACTACCACGAAATTGATCAACTTTATTACTCCTCCAAGAGAGACCAGGAGCTTTACTGAACCCTCCACTTCCTTCTTCCCCCAGAAAAACCGTAGAGGGGCCCATCGGTGGAGAGCAAAGGCTTTCCGGTCTTCAGGGCCTTGAAAGTCGGGCAAAAAGGAGATTGACGGAGCTTTCGGTATCAATCAGAATCTTGTGGACTGTATAGTTTTCGATGACGGCCTTGATGACCACCGCATCGTAGAAAGGGTTGGCATTGGGGGGAAGGTCATCTTGACCAAAGGTGACAATAGGGCTTTCGGGAGGAGAACTTGTAGTGGCTGCTACTTCCTGCTTTAAAACTCTCGCGATGCTGGATTTGCGAGATGATTCCGCTCTGGCTCCACCATGAATACAATAGATGTCCCCTAAGGGGCCCACATCATTGACTTCGACGCATTCGGTAGAAGGATGGATGTCACCATAGCAGCCGGCGTCTTCGACGTCGGCACATTCCCAGGTTACTTCTACTGTTTCTTTCTCTTTTTTCTTCTCGGCGATTGGCTCAGCAATTGCATCTTTCCGAATTAGACCCCAGAGCTTTCCTTCTCCAAGGAGTCTCTCTATAAGCAAACGAAGAGCTCGACAGTCTTCGGTTAGATGTCCCCCTTCTTTATGATATTCACAATAAAGGTTCGGATTTCGACTACGGATATCCGACTTCAGAGGAGCAGGCCTTTTGAAATCTGGCCTCTTTTGCAGAATCTGGACCACTTCGTCCATGGTGACATTTAAGGGAGTGAATGACTCTTGCGAGTCATTATATTGAGTGGATGGAATGACTGGAGGTGGCTGCGCGACATACTGTTGTAAGTACACTGGCATGATTTGCGGAAGGGGAGCGGATGGAGCGGGAGCGACGACCATCGGTGGTTTCTGATCTTGAAACCGCTGATGGCCCATGGTTGCTTATTTTTGTAGTTTCTCCCCCTTTGGGAACGGGGTTCAATGTGGGACTGATTCGATGGCGGATGATGGAAGGACGGATTTGACTGCTCCTTGTCGCTTACCAGCTTTGCGACGTAGCCTGGATTGCTCTTCTCTCCTCTGATAAACATATTTGCCAAACTTATCATTTCCTGATAAGTCCTACGCTCCCTTATATTTGCTTCAAATTTTAGGGGACCCTCTCTTAGGCTATGGATGAGGGCAACCCTATACAGCTCCGGATCCATATTTTGGACCTCCATGATCTCTTTCTGGAAGCGGTCTACAAAACGAGCCTATGTCTCGTCTTCCCACTGTTTTATATCGAAAAGGGCCGCCGGGCCACTCTTTCTCTTCCTTGAGGTAGAGAATCTCAGCAGGAATTCTCTTCGCAGCTCAGCGAAACAACGGATTGACCTGGGGTGCAACCCGTAAAACCATTCCCTTGCTTGTCCTTCAAAGGAGGTTACAAGAAGCTTGCACTTAGTTGCATCGGTTAAGGTTCTGAGAGCGATGGCTGACTCGAAGGCTTGTAAATGAACCGTGGGATCAGTCTCCCCATTGAAAGCTGGCAGGCGAGGCTCTCTGAAATTATTAGGGGCTGGTTCCCTTCGGACTTCGTCCACAAAGGGAGAAGTTTCTTCCATATCTTCATATAGAGGAGCTGGATAATAAGTCGCCGGAACTGCGGCTAGTCGCGTGCAAGCCGCTTGGTAAGAGGATCGGGCTGCAGCTTCTGGCGGGTAGGAATGACGGGCTGCGCCTTCTTGCGGGTAAGAGATGTGAGCACCATGAGAGGCCGCCCCCTGGAAGTCGAGGACCCGAGCCGGCATACTGTGCGCGGCTTCCTGATAGAAGTTTTGCCTAGCCGCAAAGCCTTCTTGCTGGGGCTGGAAGTTAGCGGCTTGTGGTAGCGGGTAAGGAGGAGGTGGAGGAGGGACCGGGGTCACCGCCTGATTAGCCGCGGCTTGCTGTGGAACTAGCCGCTCGGATAGCATTGCTAAAGTCTGACTGATCGCTTCAAGTCGCTGATCAGTGGCCCTCTGAGCCCGCTCGGCTTCTCTCCTTGATTGCTCCAGGGATTCCCACAAAGATTCCTCGCTGTGATCGGAGCGGTCTCCAAGGGGGAACTGACGGTCTGACATTGTAGTGAGGATTTCACCGACAATCCGCGATCTGAAGGTCGCGTGTTTCTGTTGAGTCCGAAATCGCACCTCCGAAGGAAATCGGAGGCTGCGGGTTGCCGGTTACTTTTTAGGTGGGAAAAATGAGACCGCTGATGCGCAAATCTCACACACCGCTATAGGCGGTAGCTCGACTGCGACACGAAACGGCAGTGTACCGATCGTTCAAGTAATATAAAACGAGGAGTAATCCCCGAGTATCGAATCTCTCAAGGAACACAGTAAGGTGGAGTTAGGTTTCGAGGAAGGACTTGAGATTGAAGTCCTTAAATCGGATGGAATGCGGGGGAGTTGGGTTGGCTTTTGGAAAATAAAATAAAAGCTATCAACTACTCCTATGCAATGCCGCTATGCAATGCTTCGCTTGGCGGGATGGAGACTAGGCAGGCCTTGAGCGCGCTGCGTCGAAAGGGCGGATGGACGAGTAGGCAAGCGGAATCGAACTATGCAGGCCTTGAGCGCGCTGCTTCGTTAGGTGGGATGGAATACACGGGCCGCGATGCCACGCTTCGGTAGGCGGATGGACGAGTAGGCTAGCGGAGTGAGGGTCGCAAGCACCTCTTCGACAAGCACGCCACTAGCAATTGCTAGTGCGACACACGAACGTGACGGCGGAATGGAAATGGACGGCGGTGCACCTCAAGCAACTCAAATAGATAAATTACACAATCACATAGACATGAAATATATATGTAAATATAACTAATTCAAGTGCCACTTCATCATCATGATTAGATCTAGCAATACACACATCAATAAGAAAAGAACAAGGCAAGAAATCGACCGAATCCGAAGTCTCGTTGTAGATTCACGGTTGGAATCGCCGGGTTGTCAATCCGCGTCCAAGCTCGGTCCGCAACTACGTCCGGGGTAGAGAGAGCTGTCACGACTCTCCAATGGACCCGTCTTCTTCGTGTCACGATCCGGTAGAGGTTGCAAACTTCCTCTTGCTTGATGGCGATGGCGGCTAGATCTCTCCTTGAAGCTCTTGGATGAAGGAGGAGGCCGAGAGGACACTCCGGCTTAAGATTGGCGTGAAGAACAAGCCCGGAGCACCTCTAGATGGTGGGCGGCGATGGAGGGGCGAAGTCGGACGAACTGGAGCAGAAAACGGCGGAATACGGCGGGCTCCCGACCTAAATCGCGAGCAGGGAATTTATAGGCGCTGGAATTAAACAGTGCGCACGGTCATTGGCGCACGACCAGTGGTCGTGCGCACTAGAATTCGGTGATCGTGCGCTCTGCCTGGACGGAACCTGCAAAGACAGAAATTATGAAATAACATGTTCGCACGACCAGTGGCGCACGACCGGTGGTCGTGCGCACTGGAGTTGATGGTCGTGCGCACTGGAGTTGATGGTCGTGCGCACTGCACCAAATAGAACTCATAAAAAGGGTTAAGTGCACACGATCAGTGGCGCACGACCAGTGGTCGTGCGCAATAGAACCGGTGATCGTGCGCAGTGTTCCTGTGCAGAATTGCACCGGGAACACCTGCACGACTCCTATTCCAGCACAACCACGAATCTAGCCACTGAAAGTGGCACCTAACGGAGCATGAAAACTACTAATGAAGAAAAGCATGAAATCACACCAAAATGGGCCTATAAGTGCACCTAGCATAGAATGATCAATATGAGCTAAAACAGGGCTAAAGTGCAGTGAAAAGACTAAATAGATGGCCCAGATGAGTCCATAAAAGTGTATATGATCAGGACTCATCACAACCCCAGACTTAACTGTTTGCGCGTCCCGAGCAAACAAATTCTAAGCGAACGGGGAAAGAAAAGTAGATGGCTTAAAACTACAATACAGAGTACCATGCGAAGTCGCATGCTCACGTGCATAAGAAGAATAGTAGAGAAGATTTCTGATTATATAAACAGTCTATATATTTCTAAAAGAGTAAAAGCATATTACAACTACTCAAAATGGTGAAAAGCGGTGAATCGTTCGGTCATGCATACGGAGAAAGTAAACTAAACGCTGAGATGAGCATTGCTCAAGATTGAGATGCCGGACAAACTCCACCGAAATCCATCGGTGTCGGTGACCATAGGCTTGCCCGGTCACATTCTCTCCATGGCACTGGTTTGACTCAAATGCGTGAATCAATAGGACTTTAGGTTTTAAATGGGGCTTGGGTTTAGGTGAGGAAAAACAAAGATAAAAACGACGGCTAAAGCACTAAACCCAAATGAGCTAATGCAGGAAACTATCCTCATTCACCACACAAACACGCGGGTACACAACACCCCCAGACTTGGACTTAACAGCATGGGTGCGTGCACCGCCTACTCCCAAACATAAATCTATACATAAAGATTTTCAATTAAACACTCCTTCTCTTTCCTTTCTTTTTAACTTCTTTTCTTTTTCTCATTTTTTTTTCTTTTCTTATCATTTTCAGCAAATAAACAAAAGGACACATCCACATCTTCACAAACATATTACCACATCAACAACCCAACTCATGAAAATAATAAACAGCTAAAGCTCAGATTTGGGTGTGCGACTAGGATTGGCTTTTGGGCTTTGGTGAAATAAAAGTGGGGCTGAATCAAAGAACGGGTAGGCACAACTGGGCTAGCGAGGATATAGCGGTAGGGATAGGCACAAAGGCTCAACCGGGCCAAAATGATGGCCTAAATCACATTCACGAAATTGACTAACCGTATACCCATGCTTCAAGAATCGCTTGGGGCAAGTTCTAGCCACCGAGAAAGATTCTCCTTTCTCCCGACTCAAGCAATACGAATCTAGCGATCATTTACACACATCCCTATGCTACCGTTTGATTCACACCGGATTCACCATTTGAGTAGAGTAAACAACATTTACACTAATAGAGAAAAATATAAAACCATAGTATAAAAAGAAATCTAATCTACACAAATTTCTATGCAACCGAGCACTCGACTAGGAGCACTACTGGAGTCAACATTTTACTCTGCTATATAATCCTAAGCCATCACCTAGACTTTCCCAAATAAGCAGAAGAATTAAATTCACTACAGAGCACGCATACAGACGAGTACGCGCTCAAGTGGGTGTTGTGGTGTGCAATGAAAATAAACAAAACATTTTAAATGAAATCTTCTAGTATGCAGTGCAATAGTGCACGTGAGCGGGTAAACAAAACTACTCTCCTCCAGACTTAAACTAAACAATCCACAGAATATATGACATGAAAATCAGAAAAAGCTAGGGAAAGAGAGTACCCAGTGCTCAGAAATGAGCACACCAGAAGATTGGCGTTTAAACCACGACTAAGCTGCAGCATCCGCCATCCAGAGAAGATACCCGCAGGGGTCAGCTCCGCAAAACAAAAGAAACAGAAAAAGATAAACTACAATACTACAGCTAACTAAACAGGATTGAATAAAATAAAATGCATGAAAAGTAAGATAACTACTGGGGTTATTGTCATCCCAGCACGACTTATTCGGATTTTATATAGTTCTAGCTTATAGGCCTATGAAAAAGAAAATGCACAGGTAACTGCTCCATTATCCGTTTCGGTAGCTGATACCGATACGGAGATAAGGCAGTCACCCCTCTACCTAAATATAAATACCTGCTCCTCACAGGTAGAGGGTAGAGAATGTAAGAAAAGGAGGAGGCCTGGTCCTCACTCATCTCACAAAACACCTCCTTGCCTAGCAAGGTATCGTCAACAGGGGGGCAGCAGGAGGCAAAGGCAATGAGTGGAGCTTCCTCTACGGAGGGAGGATAAACCTCCTCACATAAGAAGATGCTCACAACATTGACTTGAGCAAAATGCTCCAAGTCCTCCTGGGGTACCTGTGAAGATTCAACCTGCACAGGCTCAGAAGAAGAAGGGGGGTCCAGAAATAAAGAAGACGAAGAACATAAATAAACATCAATCGGGGGAGTGATCCCGGTTTCACTCCCATTAGGTTGGGGAAGTAAAATAGTGTTTGCATTGTTATCAATGCTACAAGATTCGGCGGGATCAATGGTGGCCAGGCTTGGGATTTGGACTTCCTCCACCGGTGCTGAGGAAAACTCCTCTTCACCTAGAAGGTTGTCCTCCTCCATAGGAGTAGGCACAATACTCAGATCACCCACCTCATCCTGCGACACATCATCAACAATGTCGTCGGAGACGAGAATAGTATGCACAATAGGGAGAGGAATAGTGCTCGGATAAAAGTCGAGCACCGATTCCTCACAAAGAATCGAATCCACTAGGGGTGGTGGATGCACATGGAGAATAGGCTCAGCAATGTCGGTGCATAGATCAGCCGCACATCCGGTGACTGTGTCAACGCCATACCCTTCAAGATGTGAAGGTGGCAAGGACACAAAACCGGATGCCGAAGGTGTGCCGCCAGAGTTAGGATTCGGGACGATCCGGATATCCGGCTCGTCATCCTCATCCAATTGGCGACAAAAAGCAGCACAATCCTTCAGGGCGTGATCAGTGCTCCGACAAAACTGGCACTGCCTTGCGGGCTTCTTTGGCACAGCGGGGGCTGGAGCCGAAAATAAGTATGACGGTAAGGGCTCAGCAGAGTAGCCATAAGACTTACGCGCACCATATGGAGTACCAGACAAAGTCGGTGCTCCATATGCTGGGCTATAAGAATTATGCCTACTATTCTCCGTAGGGCATTCATCACTAGAGTGAGAGGTATCTCTACACCAACGGCAACGGATATTAAGATGTGCCCACATAGTGTAAAAATAAAACGATTCTCAATAAAAACGCTACTGCACAATACTACACCTAACAATGACTACTAAAGCAACCTAAAATAAAACAGGAAAATAGAATATGAAGAAATAAAAACAAAGAAATGCAATTTACAAATGGAAGGGCTTCTCCCTCGGGTTCTCCCTCTCCAGAAAACTCACACGACTGTGTTCCCCGACAACGGCGCCAAAAACTTGATGCGCAAATCTCACACACCGCTATAGGTAGTAGCTCGACTGCGACACGAAACGGCAATCTACCGATCGTTCAAGTAATATAAAACGAGGAGTAATCCCCGAGTATCGAATCTCTCAAGGAACACAGTAAGGTGGAGTTAGGTTTCGAGGAAGGACTTGAGATTGAAGTCCTTAAATCGGATGGAATGCGGGGGAGTTGGGTTGGCTTTTGGAAAATAAAATAAAAGCTATCAACTACTCCTATGCAATGCCGCTATGCAATGCTTCGCTTGGCGGGATGGAGACTAGGCAGGCCTTGAGCGCGCTGCGTCGAAAGGGCGGATGGACGAGTAGGCAAGCGGAATCGAACTATGCAGGCCTTGAGCGCGCTGCTTCGTTAGGTGGGATGGAATACACGGGCCGCGATGCCACGCTTCGGTAGGCGGATGGACGAGTAGGCTAGCGGAGTGAGGGTCGCAAGCACCTCTTCGACAAGCACGCCACTAGCAATTGCTAGTGCGGCACACGAACGTGACGGCGGAATGGAAATGGACGGCGGCGCACCTCAAGCAACTCAAATAGATAAATTACACAATCACATAGACATGAAATATATATGTAAATATAACTAATTCAAGTGCCACTTCATCATCATGATTAGATCTAGCAATACACACATCAATAAGAAAAGAACAAGGCAAGAAATCGACCGAATCCGAAGTCTCGTTGTAGATTCACGGTTGGAATCGCCGGGTTGTCAATCCGCGTCCAAGCTCGGTCCGCAACTACGTCCGGGGTAGAGAGAGCTGTCACGACTCTCCAATGGACCCGTCTTCTTCGTGTCACGATCCGGTAGAGGTTGCAAACTTCCTCTTGCTTGATGGCGATGGCGGCTAGATCTCTCCTTGAAGCTCTTGGATGAAGGAGGAGGCCGAGAGGACACTCCGGCTTAAGATTGGCGTGAAGAACAAGCCCGGAGCACCTCTAGATGGTGGGCGGCGATGGAGGGGCGAAGTCGGACGAACTGGAGCAGAAAACGGCGGAATACGGCGGGCTCCCGACCTAAATCGCGAGCAGGGAATTTATAGGCGCTGGAATTAAACAGTGCGCACGGTCATTGGCGCACGACCAGTGGTCGTGCGCACTAGAATTCGGTGATCGTGCGCTCTGCCTGGACGGAACCTGCAAAGACAGAAATTATGAAATAACATGTTCGCACGACCAGTGGCACACGACCGGTGGTCGTGCGCACTGGAGTTGATGGTCGTGCACACTGCACCAAACAGAACTCATAAAAAGAGTTAAGTGCACACGATCAGTGGCGCACGACCAGTGGTCGTGCGCAATAGAACCGGTGATTGTGCGCAGTGTTCCTGTGCAGAATTGCACCGGGAACACCTGCACGACTCCTATTCCAGCACAACCACGAATCTAGCCACTGAAAGTGGCACCTAACGGAGCATGAAAACTACTAATGAAGAAAAGCATGAAATCACACCAAAATGGGCCTATAAGTGCACCTAGCATAGAATGATCAATATGATCTAAAACAGGGCTAAAGTGCAGTGAAAAGACTAAATAGATGGCCTAGATGAGTCCATAAAAGTGTAAATGATCAGGACTCATCAACCGCTAGCAGCGATCAAGGCCAGACATCGCCCGTCACGGCGAATGCCACTCCTGTGACGGGCTTTCCTTTGATTAAAATGAGGCGGTTACAGCGGTTACAAGTGCAGAAAAAGAGAAGCCGGCTGGTCAGACAGTCCGCAAGACGGGAAACTCGAGTCCGCAGCTCAAACAAGCGAGCTCCTATATTCGAGTGTGCGTGCCTTGGGAACAGTGCCGCCCCCTATTTATAGGCTTGGGGGCCTGCCCGAACGGGCAGGGATAAAATAACCGCCTGCCTGGGTACATGAGAAACGGGCAGGCAGTGACGGGATACACAAAGAAGGAAAGAAAGAAACCGCGCGGCTTGGCGGCTTGCCCTTTCGACTTGTCTGACCAGAAGCTGAGGATGACGCGACCAAGGCGACGATGCAACCCGGGCGGTCTTCGTCTTGAGACCGCGGCTTGTTCTTTGATCTCGAACCTTGGCTTGTCTCTATGGCACAATCCGCACGGTCTCCGACTCGAGACCGCGACTCACCCTGTTGGACTTGGGCCTGGATTATCTTTAGTACTTGGAGGCGGTCTGAATTATGTCAGACCGCCCGGCCTGTGCTAGTTGGTGTTGATGGACCTTGTACAACGTGAGCCGGACGACTTGGACCCGCAAACCGCATGGTCTGCGAGTAATCCTGTTGAAAGCGGTCTTCTGGGTAAACAGCTGCCCTGACCGCCCGGCTTGATCGGGGCAAGAAAGAGATCCACAAACTTGAAGGGGACTGTGCCTACTTCAGAGACAAGTACCTTCAACTGACAAGGGAGGCCGGCGGAAGCCGGCGTCCTATTAATGTAGCTGATGAAGGTAGGCGCGGGTCACGCCGCCCGGCTGCTAGGACGAGCTCAACTCTTCCAGTAGCTAGGACGATCCACCCTGTTGCTAGTGCGAATGAGACCGCGGCGGCCTTACCTACTCGCGTGATTCCTGCAGCGCGAGTAGAAAGGGATGCCGCGTGACTTCATAGCATGATCAACCACCTTAATCACAGCATTAAACAGATGCAAGGGACTGTCCTTCAGATCGGCGATCATGTCGCGCGACTTCACAGGGAGGATGCAGCGAGCGATACCCGCCAGTGATAAGCGGTTTTAAGATAATCATTTGTAATAATATTTTTATTCGGTCCCTTGGACAACTTAACTGCTTGAGCTTGATTTCATGATATTCGGTCTGTTTTTCAGACCGCTCGGTCTGTGTATTTTGAACGTGCTTTATATTCTTCCTTCGTATGTTAATTGACGCCCGCGAATTGCTTTATAAGACGATCGGCTTGTTTCTGTCGTTTCTTTATTCCGCCTTCTTGAATTTTTAGTTGTGGTTTGTTAGCTTGATATAGAAATGTGCCCGCGCGGGTTGATTAGCCTAGCCGCGATTTGACCTTTGCTAAATGCAGATCACCCGTTCTTTATAAGTAGCGCCTTTCCAAAGACCTTCTTACCAGAATTTCAAAATGGGAGCAAAGCGCCAGCCGAAGCGACCTGCGAAGACCTCTGCTACCCGCTCCGAAGCCGCTCTAGCGTTCCATTCGGCAGACCTTGAGGAATGCCTTCTGACTAAAGCCGAATTGGATGAGTTTGTTGAGAGGCACATGGTTGGCAGTCCGCTGCTCGCGCGACTTCTGCTCCGTGATGACCGGATGAACTCTTCTGGCCCGAACCAAATCGCAATCCCAATCGATCATTTCGATTGCGGCTTCAAGTTCCCCATATAAATTGAACTCGCCATGATCTTTGACCACTATGGGGTTGTCCCCGGCCAAATCTCCCCTAACTCGATGGCCAGGATTTGCAGCTTCATTTCATATCTGCGGTCTGAGAGAGTCCATTTCTCCATGGGCCTCTTTAGGAAAATATTCTCGGTGCGGGCTATCCCAGACTCCGAGTTGAATGTGTTCAAAGGCCATCTCTACTTAGGCTGTCGGGGATTGAAGATGGTCAACCTCGCGAATAAGGTCACGGCCTGGTCGGAGAGGTATTTGATATTCGAAGGCCGACTTGGCCTACTGAACCCGAACCCGCAAGTGCGGCCAGAGGAGGCCTTTCAAGAGGTCGCTATAAGCGAGATCGAGAAGAAGACCTGCAAGCTTCTCGAGAATGAGCGGCTTAATATAAGCCACTACCTCCCGCTGCTCGCCGAGTTAGAGAATGTTCGGCCTGAAGACAGTAAGTTTTCCTTCAACCCGCTTCTTGTTTAAATGTTAACCGCACGAGCTCTTGTTCTGACCCTTCTCTTTTGTAGCCGAGGCCATTGTTCCCAACGACAAGCCGGTCAGCCCAGCCGGTTTGATCCTAACTCAAAGCGAGAAGAGACAGAGACAGGGCAAAAACAAGCCGCAGCCATCTGATGGGGAGGATTCGAGCTCCTCAGGCGACTTCTCTGCTCTCCGTTCCTTCAGCAAAGTGAAGGACTTAAAAGGACGCATGGTCTTGACCTAGCATCCGGACGGCGATGGCGTCCAGGTCTCTACTGCGCTCCCGCACTGGGATAATGTGAAGTCGGGCTGGCATGCTGAGGCCGCTAGCATCGCAATGTTTGGCCAGCGAAACTTCAGGCGTTTGAGGAAGATCCCTGAGGAGGAGCTCGCCCGGGAAGCCGCGCGGGTTGGAGCTGAGAGCCTTATCACCAACGTCTTCATGGGGATGACCTTCAAAAGATTGATCAGAGCAAATGATCATCTAGAGAAGGAAGTTTTCGAATTGAAGAAGGAGGTCGCGCGGTTAAAGGATGCCAAGTCGGTAAGTTATCACCTGGCTAGCCATCATTCTGATCTTTCCAGACCACGCGGTCTCTTACCTTTTACTCTTCTTTGTAGACAAAGTATGATGAGACCGATCTGGTCTATCAAGAAGAATTTTTCCCTCATGTCGCTGAGGGAATCGATAATGCTTTTAACCGCCTGCGAGACCTCAAAGGGCTCGCGCCCGGTTTCAAATATTTTGTAACATCCCCATCCGTTCGGGAGCATATAACAGAAGGTCCGGCGGGGGCCCCACGCCATATACTACAAAACAAACGGGAACGTCACTTAATTGAAATATCGAATGACTCTAAACAACGAACCTAACTCAGAGCATTCTATGCAGAAGCAAAAGAGAGAGACAGATATAAAACCCACAAAACCCGAACCCGGGTATGTCCACGTCTATTACTTGGAATGAAATGTTTTATACAACAAAATTTAGGCACAACGGCCTTACAAATTACCGACATCAGCGCGCAGGCCGGCCATACATGAAAACAAGGGAACATCAAAAAGCCTTAAGGGCCGCAACAGTGCAGGGGCTTCAGCCCGCTATGAGCCCGCTATGTTCCCGCTCGGTCTAGCACCTGTACAACAAGCCCACCAAAAACGGTGGCAAAACAGGGCAACGGTCAGCAACGGCTGACCAAATTATAACGACCCCACCCCTTCGAGGGGGGGGGGGGGTAGTTTCCCGTCCCTGCAAGAGCATCACAGCATATATATATAACAGAATGAAGCGGCTGACACGGACCACAACAATTCATACATATGCATCAATCACAAACGTGGGAATGGCCTCCACGTCTCGTGCTCTCAGGCACTCTTTGGTGTACTCCGCCTTCCACCACCATCCACTCTTGATGGCTTTGCCCTTCGAGGCTAAAGTCGGTGGCCCGAATACCAGGGCTCTCCCGTGCTTTAATTGTGAACATCCCGTAGTCCGAAGACTCTTTCCCATTGCTTCCCGACATGCTGTACGAGACTCACTAATCAGGCACAGTCCCCTTCAAGTTTGTGGATCTCTTTCTTGCCCCGATCAAGCCGGGCGGTCAGGGCAGCTGTTTACCCAGAAGACCGCTTTCAACAGGATTACTCGCAGACCGTGCGGTTTGCGGGTCCAAGTCGTCCGGCTCAGGTTGTACAAGGTCCATCAACACCAACTAGCACAGGCTGGGCGGTCTGACATAATTCAGACCGCCTCCAAGTACTAAAGATAATCCAGGCCCAAGTCCAACAGGGTGAGTCGCGGTCTCGAGTCGGAGACCGTGCTGATTGTGCCATTGAGACAAGCCAAGGTTCGAGATCAAAGAACAAGCCGCGGTCTCAAGACGAAGACCGCCCGGGTTGCATCGTCGCCTTGGTCGAGTCATCCTCAGCTTCTGGTCAGACAAGTCGAAAGGGCAAGCCGCCAAGCCGCGCGGTTTCTTTCTTTCCTTCTTTGTGTATCTCGTCACTGCCTGCCCGTTTCTCATGTACCCAGGCAGGCGGTTATTTTATCCCTGCCCGTTCGGGCAGGCCCCCAAGCCTATAAATAGGGGGCGGCACTGTTCCCAAGGCACGCACACTCGAATCTAGGAGCTCGCTTGTTTGAGCTGCGGACTCGACTTTCCCGTCTTGCGCACTGTCTGACCAGCCGGCTTCTCTTCTTCTGCACTTGTAACCGCCTCATTTTAATCAAAGGAAAGCCCGTCACAGGAGTGGCATTCGCCGTGACGGGCGATGTCTGGCCTTGACCGCTGCTAGCGGTTGATGAGTCCTGATCATATACACTTTTATGGACTCATCTAGGCCATCTATTTAGTCTTTTCACTGCACTTTAGCCCTGTTTTAGATCATATTGATCATTCTATGCTAGGTGCACTTATAGGCCCATTTTGGTGTGATTTCATGCTTTTCTTCATTAGTAGTTTTCATGCTCCGTTAGGTGCCACTTTCAGTGGCTAGATTCGTGGTTGTGCTGGAATAGGAGTCGTGCAGGTGTTCTCGGTGCAATTCTGCACAGGAACACTGCGCACGATCACCGGTTCTATTGCGCACGACCACTGGTCGTGCGCCACTGATCGTGTGCACTTAACCCTTTTTATGAGTTCTGTTTGGTGCAGTGCGCACGACCATCAACTCCAGTGCGCACGACCACCGGTCGTGCGCCACTGGTTGTGCGAACATGTTATTTCATAATTTCTGTCTTTGCAGGTTCCGTCCAGGCAGAGCGCACAATCACCGAATTCTAGTGCGCACGACCACTGGTCGTGCGCCAATGACCGTGCGCACTGTTTAATTCCAGCGCCTATAAATTCCCTGCTCGCGATTTAGGTCGGGAGCCCGCCGTATTCCGCCGTTTTCTGCTCCAGTTCGTCCGACTTCGCCCCTCCATCGCCGCCCACCATCTAGAGGTGCTCCGGGCTTGTTCTTCACACCAATCTTAAGCCGGAGTGTCCTCTCGGCCTCCTACTTCATCCAAGAGCTTCAAGGAGAGATCTAGCCGCCATCGCCATCAAGCAAGAGGAAGTTTGCAACCTCTACCGGATCGTGACACGAAGAAGACAGGTCCATTGGAGAGTCGTGACAGCTCTCTCTACCCCGGACGTAGTTGCGGACCGAGCTTGGACGCGGATTGACAACCCGGCGATTCCAACCGTGAATCTACAACGAGACTTCGGATTCGGTCGATTTCTTGCCTTGTTCTTTTCTTATTGATGTGTGTATTGCTAGATCTAATCATGATGATGAAGTGGCACTTGAATTAGTTATATTTACATATATATTTCATGTCTATGTGATTGTGTAATTTATCTATTTGAGTTGCTTGAGGTGCGCCGCCGTCCATTTCCATTCCGCCGTCACGTTCGTGTGCCGCACTAGCAATTGCTAGTGGCGTGCTTGTCGAAGAGGTGCTTGCGACCCTCACTCCGCTAGCCTACTCGTCCATCTGCCTACCGAAGCATGGCATCGCGGCCCGTGTATTCCATCCCACCTAACGAAGCAGCGCGCTCAAGGCTGCATAGTTCGATTCCGCTTGCCTACTCGTCCATCCGCCCTTTCGACGCAGCGCGCTCAAGGCCTGCCTAGTCTCCATCCCGCCAAGCGAAGCATTGCATAGCGGCATTGCATAGGAGTAGTTGATAGCTTTTATTTTATTTTCCAAAAGCCAACCCAACTCCCCCGCATTCCATCTGATTTAAGGACTTCAATCTCAAGTCCTTCCTCGAAACCTAACTTCACCTTACTGTGTTCCTTGAGAGATTCGATACTCGGGGATTACTCCTCGTTTTATATTACTTGAACGATCGGTACACTGCCGTTTCGTGTCGCAGTCGAGCTACCGCCTATAGCGGTGTGTGAGATTTGTGCATCAAGTTTTTGGCGCCGTTGCCGGGGAACACAGTCGTGTGAGTTTTCTGGAGAGGGAGAACCTGAGGGAGAAGCCCTTCCATTTGTAAATTACATTTCTTTGTTTTTATTTCTTCGTATTCTATTTTCCTGTTTTATTTTAGGTTGCTTTAGTAGTCATTGTTAGGTGTAGTATTGTGCAGTAGCGTTTTTATTGAGAATCGTTTTATTTTTACACTATGTGGGCACATCTTAATATCCGTTGCCGTTGTTGTAGAGATACCTCTCACTCTAGTGATGAATGCCCTACGGAGAATAGTAGGCATAATTCTTATAGCCTAGCATATGGAGCACCGACTTCGTCTGGTACTCCATATGGTGCGCGTAAGTCTTATGGCTACTCTGCTGAGCCCTTACCGTCATACTTCTTTTCGGCTCCAGCCCCCGCTATGCCAAAGAAGCCCGCAAGGCAGTGCCAGTTTTGTCGGAGCACTGATCACGCCCTGAAGGATTGTGCTGCTTTTCATCGCCAATTGGATGAGGATGACGAGCCGGATATCCGGATCGTCCCGAATCCTAACTCTGGCGGCACACCTTCGGCATCCGGTTTTGTGTCCTTGCCACCTTCACATCTTGAAGGGTATGGCGTTGACACAGTCACCGGATGTGCGGCTGATCTATGCACCGACATTGCTGAGCCTATTCTCCATGTGCATCCACCACCCCTAGTGGATTCGATTCTTTGTGAGGAATTGGTGCTCGACTTTTATCCGAGCACTATTCCTCTCCCTATTGTGCATACTATTCTCGTCTCCGACGACATTGCTGATGATGTGTCGCAGGATGAGGTGGGTGATCTGAGTATTGTGCCTACTCCTATGGAGGAGGACAACCTTCTAGGTGAAGAGGAGTTTTCCTCAGCACCGGTGGAGGAAGTCCAAATCCCAAGCCTGGCCACCATTGATCCCGCCGAATCTTGTAGCATTGATAACAATGCAAACACTATTTTACTTCCCCAACCTAATGAGAGTGAAACCGGGATCACTCCCCCGATTGATGTTTATTTATGTTCTTCGTCTTCTTTATTTCTGGACCCCCCTTCTTCTTCTGAGCCTGTGCAGGTTGAATCTTCACAGGTACCCCAGGAGGACTTGGAGCATTTTGCTCAAGTCAATGTTGTGAGCATCTTCTTATGTGAGGAGGTTTATCCTCCCTCCGTAGAGGAAGCTCCACTCATTGCCTTTGCCTCCTGCTGCCCCCCTGTTGACGATACCTTGCTAGGCAAGGAGGTGTTTTGTGAGATGAGTGAGGACCAGGCCTCCTCCTTTTCTTACATTCTCTACCCTCTACCTGTGAGGAGCAGGTATTTATATTTAGGTAGAGGGGTGACTGCCTTATCTCCGTATCGGTATCAGCTACCGAAACGGATAATGGAGCAGTTACCTGTGCATTTTCTTTTTCATAGGCCTATAAGCTAGAACTATATAAAATCCGAATAAGTCGTGCTGGGATGACAATAACCCCAGTAGTTATCTTACTTTTCATGCATTTTATTTTATTCAATCCTGTTTAGTTAGCTGTAGTATTGTAGTTTATCTTTTTCTGTTTCTTTTGTTTTGCGGAGCTGACCCCTGCAGGTATCTTCTCTGGATGGCGGATGCTGCAGCTTAGTCGTGGTTTAAACGCCAATCTTCTGGTGTGCTCATTTCTGAGCACTGGGTACTCTCTTTCCCTAGCTTTTTCTGATTTTCATGTCATATATTCTGTGGATTGTTTAGTTTAAGTCTGGGGGAGAGTAGTTTTGTTTACCCGCTCACGTGCACTATTGCACTGCATACTAGAAGATTTCATTTAAAATGTTTTGTTTATTTTCATTGCACACCACAACACCCACTTGAGCGCGTACTCGTCTGTATGCGTGCTCTGTAGTGAATTTAATTCTTCTGCTTATTTGGGAAAGTCTAGGTGATGGCTTAGGATTATGTAGCAGAGTAAAATGTTGACTCTAGTAGTGCTCCTAGTCGAGTGCTCGGTTGCATAGAAATTTGTGTAGATTAGATTTCTTTTTATACTATGGTTTTATATTTTTCTCTATTAGTGTAAATGTTGTTTACTCTACTCAAATGGTGAATCCGGTGTGAATCAAACGGTAGCATAGGGATGTGTGTAAATGATCGCTAGATTCGTATTGCTTGAGTCGGGAGAAAGGAGAATCTTTCTCGGTGGCTAGAACTTGCCCCAAGCGATTCTTGAAGCATGGGTATACGGTTAGTCAATTGCGTGAATGTGATTTAGGCCATCATTTTGGCCCGGTTGAGCCTTTGTGCCTATCCCTACCGCCATATCCTCGCTAGCCCAGTTGTGCCTACCCGTTCTTTGATTCAGCCCCACTTTTATTTCACCAAAGCACAAAAGCCAATCCTAGTCGCACACCCAAATCTGAGCTTTAGCTGTTTATTATTTTCATGAGTTGGGTTGTTGATGTGGTAATATGTTTGTGAAGATGTGGATGTGTCCTTTTGTTTATTTACTGAAAATGATAAGAAAAGAAAAAAAATGAGAAAAAGAAAAGAAGTTAAAAAGAAAGGAAAGAGAAGGAGTGTTTAATTGAAAATCTTTATGTATAGATTTATGTTTGGGAGTAGGCGGTGCACGCACCCATGCTGTTAAGTCCAAGTCTGGGGGTGTTGTGTACCCGCGTGTTTGTGTGGTGAATGAGGATAGTTTCCTGCATTAGCTCATTTGGGTTTAGTGCTTTAGCCGTTGTTTTTATCTTTGTTTTTCCTCACCTAAACCCAAGCCCCATTTAAAACCTAAAGTCCTATTGATTCACGCATTTGAGTCAAACCAGTGCCGTGAAGAGAATGTGACCGGGCAAGCCTATGGTCACCGACACCGATGGATTTCGGTGGAGTTTGTCCGGCATCCCAATCTTGAGCAATGCTCATCTCAGCGTTTAGTTTACTTTCTCGGTATGCATGACCGAACGATTCACCGCTTTTCACCGTTTTGAGTAGTTGTAATATGTTTTTACTCTTTTAGAAATATATAGACTGTTTATATAATCAGAAATCTTCTCTACTATTCTTCTTATGCACGTGAGCATGCGACTTCGCATGGTACTCTGTATTGTAGTTTTAAGCCATCTACTTTTCTTTCCCCGTTCGCTTAGAATTTGTTTGCTCCGGACGCGCAAACAGTTAAGTCTGGGGGTGTGATGAGTCCTGATCATATACACTTTTATGGACTCATCTGGGCCATCTATTTAGTCTTTTCACTGCACTTTAGCCCTGTTTTAGCTCATATTGATCATTCTATGCTAGGTGCACTTATAGGCCCATTTTGGTGTGATTTCATGCTTTTCTTCATTAGTAGTTTTCATGCTCCGTTAGGTGCCACTTTCAGTGGCTAGATTCGTGCTTGTGCTGGAATAGGAGTCGTGCAGGTGTTCCCGGTGCAATTCTGCACAGGAACAATGCGCACGATCACTGGTTCTATTGCGCACGACCACTGGTCGTGCGCCACTGATCGTGTGCACTTAACCCTTTTTATGAGTTCTGTTTGGTGAAGTGCGCACGACCATCAACTCCAGTGCGCACGACCACCGGTCGTGCGCCACTGGTCGTGCGAACATGTTATTTCATAATTTCTGTCTTTGCAGGTTCCGTCCAGGCAGAGCGCACGATCACCGAATTCTAGTGCGCACGACCACTGGTCGTGCGCCAATGACCGTGCGCACTGTTTAATTCCAGCGCCTATAAATTCCCTGCTCGCGATTTAGGTCGGGAGCCCGCCGTATTCCGCCGTTTTCTGCTCCAGTTCGTCCGACTTCGCCCCTCCATCGCCGCCCACCATCTAGAGGTGCTCCGGGCTTGTTCTTCACGCCAATCTTAAGCCGGAGTGTCCTCTCGGCCTCCTCCTTCATCCAAGAGCTTCAAGGAGAGATCTAGCCGCCATCGCCATCAAGCAAGAGGAAGTTTGCAACCTCTACCGGATCGTGACACGAAGAAGACGGGTCCATTGGAGAGTCGTGACAGCTCTCTCTACCCCGGACGTAGTTGCGGACCGAGCTTGGACGCGGATTGACAACCCGGCGATTCCAACCGTGAATCTACAACGAGACTTCGGATTCGGTCGATTTCTTGCCTTGTTCTTTTCTTATTGATGTGTGTATTGCTAGATCTAATCATGATGATGAAGTGGCACTTGAATTAGTTATATTTACATATATATTTCATGTCTATGTGATTGTGTAAGTTATCTATTTGAGTTGCTTGAGGTGCGCCGCCGTCCATTTCCATTCCGCCGTCACGTTCGTGTGCCGCACTAGCAATTGCTAGTGGAGTGCTTGTCGAAGAGGTGCTTGCGACCCTCACTCCGCTAGCCTACTCGTCCATCAGCCTACCGAAGCGTGGCATCGCGGCCCGTGTATTCCATCCCACCTAACGAAGCAGCGCGCTCAAGGCCTGCATAGTTCGATTCCGCTTGCCTACTCGTCCATCCGCCCTTTCGACGCAGCGCGCTCAAGGCCTGCCTAGTCTCCATCCCGCCAAGCGAAGCATTGCATAGCGGCATTGCATAGGAGTAGTTGATAGCTTTTATTTTATTTTCCAAAAGCCAACCCAACTCCCCCGCATTCCATCCGATTTAAGGACTTCAATCTCAAGTCCTTCCTCGAAACCTAACTCCACCTTACTGTGTTCCTTGAGATATTCGATACTCGGGGATTACTCCTCGTTTTATATTACTTGAACGATCGGTACACTGCCGTTTCGTGTCGCAGTCGAGCTACCTCCTATAGCGGTGTGTGAGATTTGCGCATCAGCGGTCTCATTTTTCCCACCTAAAAAGTAACCGGCAATCCGCAGCCTCCGATTTCCTTCGGAGGTGCGATTTCGGACTCAACAGAAACACGCGACCTTCAGATCACGGATTGTCGGTGAAATCCTCACTACAATGTCAGACCGTCAGTTCCCCCTTGGAGACCGCTCCGATCACAATGAGGAATCTTTGTGGGAAGCCCTGGAGCAATCAAGGAGAGAAGCCGAGCGGGCTCAGAGGGCCACTAATCAGCGACTTGAAGCGATCAGTCAGACTTTAGCAATGCTAACCGAGCGGCTAGTTCCACAGCAAGCCGCGGCTAATCAGGCGGTGACCCCGGTCCCTCCTCCACCTCCTCCTTACCCGCTACCACAAGCCGCTAACTTCCAGCCCCAGCAAGAAGGCTTTGCGGCTAGGCAAAACTTCTATCAGGAAGCCGCGCACAGCATGCCGGCTCGGGTCCTCGACTTCCAGGGGGCGGCCTCTCATGGTGCTCACATCTCTTACCCGCAAGAAGGCGCAGCCCGTCATTCCTACCCGCTAGAAGCTGCAGCCCGATCCTCTTACCAAGCGGCTTGCACGTGACTAGCCGCAGTTCCGGCGACTTATTATCCAGCTCCTCTATATGAAGATATGGAAGAAACTTCTCCCTTTGTGGACGAAGTCCGAAGGGAACCAGCCCCTAATAATTTCAGAGAGCCTCGCCTGCCAGCTTTCTATGGGGAGACTGATCCCACGGTTCATTTACAAGCCTTCGAGTCAGCCATCGCTCTCAGAACCTTAACCGATGCAACTAAGTGCAAGCTTCTTGTAACCTCCTTTGAAGGACAAGCAAGGGAATGGTTTTACGGGTTGCACCCCAGGTCAATCCGTTGTTTCGCTGAGCTGCGAAGAGAATTCCTGCTGAGATTCTCTACCTCAAGGAAGAGAAAGAGTGGCCCGGCGGCCCTTTTCGATATAAAACAGTGGGAAGACGAGACATGGGCTCGTTTTGTAGACCGCTTCCAGAAAGAGATCATGGAGGTCCAAAATATGGATCCGGAGCTGTATAGGGTTGCCCTCATCCATGGCCTAAGAGAGGGTCCCCTAAAATTTGAAGCAAATATAAGGGAGCGTAGGACTTATCAGGAAATGATAAGTTTGGCAAATATGTTTATCAGAGGAGAGAAGAGCAATCCAGGCTACGTCGCAAAGCTGGTAAGCGACAAGGAGCAGTCAAATCCGTCCTTCCATCATCCGCCATCGAATCAGTTCCACTTTGAACCCCGTTCCCAAAGGGGGAGAAACTACAAAAATAAGCAACCATTCATGGGCCATCAGCGGTTTCAAGATCAGAAACCACCGATGGCCGTCGCTCCCGCTCCATCCGCTCCCCTTCCGCAAATCATGCCAGTGTACTTACAACAGTATGTCGTGCAGCCACCTCCAGTCATTCCATCCACTCAATATAATGACTCGTAAGAGTCATTCACTCCCTTAAATGTCACCATGGACGAAGTGGTCCAGATTCTGCAAAAGAGGCCAGATTTCAAAAGGCCTGCTCCTCTGAAGTCGGATATCCGCAGTCGAAATCCGAACCTTTATTGTGAATATCATAAAGAAGGGGGACATCTAACCGAAGACTGTCGAGCTCTTCGTTTGCTTATAGAGAGACTCCTTGGAGAAGGAAAGCTCTGGGGTCTAATTCGGAAAGATGCAATTGCTGAGCCAATCGCCGAGAAGAAAAAAGAGAAAGAAACAGTAGAAGTAACCTGGGAATGTGCCGACGTCGAAGACGCCGGCTGCTATGGTGACATCCATCCTTCTACCGAATGCGTCGAAGTCAATGATGTGGGCCCCTTAGGGGACATCTATTGTATTCATGGTGGAGCCAGAGCGGAATCATCTCGCAAATCCAGCATCGCGAGAGTTTTAAAGCAGGAAGTAGCAGCCACTACAAGTTCTCCTCCCGAAAGCCCTATTGTCACCTTTGGTCAAGATGACCTTCCCCCCAATGCCAACCCTTTCTACGATGCGGTGGTCATCAAGGCCGTCATCGAAAACTATACAGTCCACAAGATTCTGATTGATACCGAAAGCTCCGTCAATCTCCTTTTTCGCCCGACTTTCAAGGCCCTGAAGACCGGAAAGCCTTTGCTCTCCACCGACGGGCCCCTCTACGGTTTTTCTGGGGGAAGAAGGAAGTGGAGGGTTCAGTAAAGCTCCTGGTCTCTCTTGGAGGAGTAATAAAGTTGATCAATTTCGTGGTAGTGGATGCCCCGAGCAACTACTGTGCCATCTTCGGGAGGCCGATTCTCAAAGCATATAGGGCAGTAGTATCCACCTTTCACCTTGCCCTCAAGTTCGCTGCCGAAGGAAAGCAGTATCGGGTCAGAAGCAACCCAAAGATGGCTCGGGAGTGCTACGTCTGAACTGTCAACATGATCACCGATGTTCCACTTCCCGAGGCCATGGCTGAGGTTTCGGAGATTGTTGAGTCTTCAGGGGTTACCGAGGAAGGAAAAGATCGAGAAGGGGCTCACTTGGAACCGGCCCAAGCAACCCAAGAAGTTCCTATTACTGAAGGGGCAGAAAAGAAGCTGATCATCAACGCTGAGTTGCCAGAGGAGGAGAAAGTGGAGCTAATCTCCTGTCTGTTGGAAAATCTGGATATCTTCGCTTGGTCAGCGGAGGATATGCCAGGAGTGGATCCAGACATGGCTTGTCATCATTTGAATGTATCTCCCGAGTTCAAGCCCGTCCAGCAAAAGAAGAGAGAAGTGGCGACCAAGCTGGCGTTGCCCATCAGAGAGGAGGTTTCCAAACTCCTAAAAGCGGGTTTTATTTCTGAAATTCAATATCCCACGTGGATGTCGAATGTTGTAATGGTTAAGAAACCCGGTGGGAAGTGGCGCATGTGCGTGGACTTCACCAAACTTAATAAAGCGTGCCCTAAAGATTGCTACCCTTTGCCTCGGATAGATGTCTTAGTTGATTCCGCGGTTGGGTATGGCTTTATTAGTTTTCTCGATGCTTTCTCAGGGTATCATCAAATTAAAATGCACAAACCTGACATCCCGTGTACTTCATTTATCACAAACGATGGGTGTTATTGCTATCTCGTAATGCCCTTCGGTCTTAAAAATGCGGGCGCAACATACCAAAGAATGATGGATACCATCTTTAAGCATCAAAAAGGTAGGAACTTGGAAGGCTACGTTGATGACCTCCTTTTAAAAAGTAAAACATTCTCATTGCACTTGAAAGATCTCGTAGAGACGTTCGCTACTCTACGGAGGTTCAAGTTAAAACTAAACCCGTTGAAATGCGTATTTGGGGCAAACAAGGGGAAATTTCATGGGCATCTCTTAACTCCTAACGGCCTTGCGCCAAATCCAGACAAGGTAAAGGCCATCCTTGATATGGCCCCTCCTCGAAATACTAAAAAAGTTCAACAACTTGGGGGGAGATTGGCAGGATTGAGCAGGTTTATCTCCAAATCCGGAGATAAAAGTGCCCCATTCTTTAAGATATTGCGAGGGGGATCAAAGTTTGAATGGAGCGAGGAGTGTAACAAGGCTTTTGAGCAGCTGAAAGAACAGTTAACCTCGACTTCACTACTCCAAAGTCCCCATGAGGGAGAAATGCTATTCTTATATCTGGGAGTCGGGCCAGATGCGGTAAGTTCTGTCCTCGTTCAGGAAGAAAAGAAGAGGCAGTTTCCAATATACTATGTCAGCCACATCCTTAAAGATGCAGAAACCAGATATTCGATCCTGGAAAAACTGGCCTTGGCCTTGGTTATGTCTGCGCGAAGGCTTCGTCCTTATTTTCAGGCTCATTCCGTCCAAGTTATTACAGATCATCCTTTAAAAAATATTCTTGAAAAACCAGATCATTCAGGGAGGTTGGCAAAATGGGTTATTGAACTAAGCGAATTTGAGATATCATACATCCCTCGAACGGCGATCAAGGCGCAAATCCTGGCAGACTTCTTGGTAGATACAACAGAGTCTAGTTCCGAACAGGTAGTACAATCTCCTTTGGCTTGGATCATTTATGTGGATGGGGCTTCTGGCAGAAACTCCGTGGGAGCCGGGGTAGTTCTGATCAGTCCAAATGGCATTAGGCTGGAGCAAGCTATAAAATTCTTCTTTTCAGTTACAAATAATCAGGCAGAATATGAAGCACTTTTGGCTGGGCTGAGGCTTGCGAAAGATCTAGGCATAGAACATGTACATGTTAAAACTGATTCACTGGTAATGGCCTTTCACGTCTTGGGAAATTATGAGACAAGAGAGCCAATCCTGAGGAAGTATCTGCTGTTAGCCAAAAGAGAAATTGGAAGATTCAAGTCATTCATCATCGAACACATTCCGAGGACACAAAATGAGGAGGCAGATGAGTTGTCAAAGTTCGGTCTTCCATCTGGGGGGTGACCTCTGAACTTTTTCATCCGGCAACAGATGAGGCAGAACTCATGCAAATTGATCACGATCCTTCGTGGAAGGACCCTTACGAACTATTTCTGTCAAAAGGGGAGTTCCATCAATCAATCAAGGATAGAAATAGGTTCAGAAGAAAGACGGCCTACTACTACTTAATAGCAGGAGTCTTGTATAGGAAAACTTTGATTTCTCCCGCAGCACGGTGTGTTTCAGAAAAAGAGATCCCAACCATACTTCAGGAAGTTCATTCCGGGGAGGGCGGTAGTCATTCGGGAGCGAAGACTCTAGAGAAGAGAATCTTGAGGCAGGGATATTTTTGGCCAACCATGAGAAAGGATGCTGAAGCATTTGCCAAGCGGTGTATTCAGTGGCAAAAGTTTGCTCCTCTTCAGCATTTGCCTGCTCAGTCACTCAGATCAATAACTGCGCCATGGCCCTTCGCAGTATGGGGATGGATCTAATGGGACCTTTTCCAATAGCCAGCGGTCAACGTCGTTTTATCATTGGGATGATCGACTACTTCAGTAAGTGGATTGAGGCAAAAGCATTAGCAAAAACTACTACCCAAATTATCAGAAATTTCATCTGGGGGGAAATAGTCTGCCGGCATGGAATTCCGCTAGCAATTGTCACTGATAATGGCCCGCAGTTCAATAATCCGGAGATGATAAGCTTTTGCGATCAGGTCGGAATTGACCTTCGATTTGCCTCGGTACTTCATCCAAGGACCAATGGCCAGGTCGAAGCAGTAAACAGGCGAATCCAGCAACTCTTGATGAAAAGAGTCTTGAATCAAAGAGGAAATTGGGCGGACCAACTCCCTTCCATCCTTTGGACTCTTCGTACTACCCCATCTTCATCTACCGGGGAGACACCATTCAAATTATCTCATGACTCGGAAGTTGTTGTACCTGTAGAGTTTGAGGTGGTCACTCCAAGAGTTGTGTACGCAAAAGAGGGAGGAGAAGCGTGGATAGAAGACAATGACGAGGCTATCAAGTATAGTCTGGATCTGATCGAAGAACTTCAAGACGAGGCAACAATCAGACAAGAAGAAGTTAAAAGAAGGATGGCAAAGTACTTTGACAAAAATGTCAGGGTAAAGCATTTTGCGGTCGGCGACGTTGTGCTAAAAAAAGTTGATGCAGCAGCCCGAACAGGTAGTGTCGGGAAGCTAAATCCTAATTGGGCTGGACCTTTCATCGTCAAGGAGGTACTAAAAAGTGGGGCTTACCGCCTCCAAACAAGTGAAGGAGAGGACATCCCGCGCACCTGGAGCGGTGACGATCTCAAACGGTTCTATCCTTAAAATGTCTTCTTTACTTTCCTGCAATTTTTGAGATATTTTAATAAGAAGCCCCATACTCACACTTCTCCATGTCTGATGTTTCCTTTTTACATTTTCTCATATATCAAACTCACTGAACCACGGAGACATCGCCAAGTGCTGCTCGAACCCCCTCGGATTATAGTCATTAGCGTAAAACCATGAAGATCATGTGTAGCGGGGAGTTTTCGCACACGTGTAGTGGTAGCTTGCCAATTCCCGTGCGGCGGTCTTCAGAATCTTGGATCCCAGCTGATATCCGACACACCCCTGCATCAAGGGAGGTCTAGGTGAATGTTGGCTCTATCATGCCCCGAGAGGGATATAGTTACAGCTTTTATGATCTTTCTGAGGAAAGCAATGTCGGTATAGCCCCCGCGGCATAACCACACCTGCCCAACTGATCATCTTAGTCTGTGACCATCGAATACTCCTAGGTACTCTCAAGCGATGCCTAAGCGGGACCCACAACTGAGTTGATCTCTCTGAGGAAAGCAATGTTCGCCGCCTAGGCCCACCTGCCCAATTGATCAACTCAGCTTGTAGCCCTAGGCAAGAGAGCAGTTGAGTCGCTTACAGCCCTTATGACCACTTGAGGAAAGCAATGTTCGCCGCCTAGGCCCACCTGCCCACTTGGTCATCTGGGTCTGTACCTGTCTTTTTCTTTGTTCCTACAGCTCTTATGACCACTTGAGGAAAGCAATGTTCGCCGCCTAGGCTCACCTGCCCACTTGGTCATTTGAGTCTGTAGTCATCTTTTATGGCATTACAGGGAATTATCTCACCTTATATGGTTACTATAGACCATTTAGAGAAAAGAGCAAGATTCTTATGTACATTACAAGTCGGCCAACTTGATACTCAAACCGGGCGGTCTAAAATAAGCAAGTACCATGACTTTCAGGCGGTCTGGTTATTAAATCGGGCGATCTAAAATAAGCAGGTACCATGACTTTCAGGCGGTCTGGTTATTAAACCGGGCGATCTAAATAAGCAGGTTCCAAATATGTCATACGGCCTGGTTTTCAGACCGGGCGGTTTAAAATAAACGAGATGTCTTTAAAAAGTCGCAAGGTAAATGTCAAGGGATCAAGCATAATCATGACCGGCCGACCTCATTATTCGGGTTGTGGATCTATCATCTTTATGGGTTTCAATTCGATTCGTTCGGCTAATTACAGGCTCTTTTCGATCAGAGAGTTATGATCTTCATTGCAAGTGTTAAACCTACCAATCGCAGAAATTATATATTTAGTCCGTGCGGGTTATCAGCTATTACTATATAAGGCTGACATATAAATTGTTCGGATTAAATATTAATCGCACGGTATATGAACTGATTTCCTTGCAACTTGGTATTCTATCTTGCAAAGTAATTATGTAAAGCCAGGTTATGGCCGCGCGGATTGATTATTTCAATTTCCCGATTGGTTATCAGTTACATCCACGAGGGTGGGACTTGCAGCAATTCTAGTTGCAAGTCGCTTGAGTTAAAATACTGGCCGCTCGGTCTATCGATTGTTCTTATGACTTGGTATTCTTTATCCTGGAAAGCAAGTATGCAGGGTCTAGTAGTAACCGCGCGGCTTGATTATGTTCGGCTTCCGGGATGTCGTAATGCATTCATAATAAGTTAGCACCTTCTCAGGATGAATCAAACAAATTTGATCCGGATTGAAGGAAGCAAGCTATGTGAATGGGTTTTTTCTAATAGGTACTTTACCGGAATCCTGTGGAAATCATTATCCTAACCGGATGAGTTAATATTAAGTCGCGCGACTTGGTTAGATCTAACACAGAAAAAGAACGCAAACAACCACAAGTAAGTCGCAGAAGGTAGACAGATAGGCAGGTAAAAGCTTTTCATTTCATTATCAAAACATTCTTTACATTATATTTTAAGCCAACCGGCTAACAACATCAAGCCGTCGGTTATTCAAAACAAAAAGCAAAATACAGCTACTGATTATCCGACTTAAGTTTCTTAGACGCAGGAGTACTTGAGTGTTCGCTCCCGTCAATTGAAACGTCAGGGGAGTAACCCTCGCTACCCGACGAGGATGAACTACTCAATTCGCCCGACTTACGCCCAGCCTCTTCTTCGGAACCGCTGGATTCGGACTCCGAGCCACCTTCACCACTCTTAGCCGCTGCGGATTCTTCGGCCTCATCATCCTCATCGTCGCTCTCCTCTGAACTGGATCCGTCGGCTTTGTTCTTTCCTTTGGCTTTCCGCCGGATCTTCTCTAACTTCTTTTGCAAAATTGGGTAGGCGTCCGAGAAGGTGAAATGCTCGAAACCAGGCGCGAACCCTTTGAGCTCCCGCAAACGATTAAAAGCATTGTCAATTCCCTCGGCGACATGAGGAAAGAGTTCCTGTTGATAGATCGGGTTGGTCTCATCATACTTGGCCTGCAAGAAAGTGTAAGGTAAGAGATCGTGCGGTCTGAAAAATTCAGAAGGATGGCTGGCCAGGTGATAACTTACCGACTCGGCTTCCTTTAGCCGCACATTTTCCTTCTTCAATTCGGCAATTTCCTTCTCTAGGTGATCATTCGCTTTAATCAACCTTTTGAAGGTCATTCACATGAAGACATTTGTGATAAGGCTCTCGGCACCAACCCGCGCGGCTTCTCTGGCGAGCTCTTCTTCGGGAATCTTCCTCAACCTCCTGAAGTTCCGTCGGCCGAACATGGCGATGCTGGCGGCTTCAGCATGCCGACCCGACTTCTCATTCGCCCAGTGGGGAAGCGCAGTAGAGACCTGGACACCATCGCTGTCCGGATGCCAGGTCAAGACCGGGCGGCCTTTTAAATCCTTCACCTTGCTGAAGGAACGAAGGGCAGAGAAGTCGCCCGAAGAGGCTGAATCCTCCCCCATCGGATGGCAGCGGCTTGTTCCTGGCTTGTCTTTTCCTCTTCTCCGTCTGAGTTAAGACTAAACCGACCGGGCTGACCGGCTTGTTAGCAGGGACAACGGCTTGGGCTACAAAAGGAGAAGAGTCAGCACAAGAGATCGAGCGGTCAACATTGAAGTCAGAAGCGGGTTAAAGGAAAGCTTACTATCTTCAGGCCGAACATTCTCGAGCTCGGCAAGTAGCGGGATGTAGTAGCTTATGTTAAACCGCTCATCCTAGAGAAGCTTACAAGTTTTCTTCTCGACCTCGCTTATTGGGACCTGTTGAAAGGCCTGCACAGGACGCACTTGCGGATTCGGGTTCAACAGGCCAAGTCGGCCTTCGAAAATCAAATACCTTTCCGACCAGGCTGTGACCTTGTTCGCAAGGTTGACCATTTTCAACCCACGACAGCCGAAGTAGAGATGGCCTTTGAAGATATTCGACTCGGAGTCTGGGATAGCCCGCACCGAGAATATCTTCCTGAAAAGGTCCATAGAGAAGCGGACTCTCTCAGACCGCAGGTAGGAGATGAAGCTGCAAATCCCGGCCATCGAGTTAGGAGAAATTTGGCCGGGTACAACTCCATAATGGTCAAAGATCGTGGCGAGCTCAATCGAAATAGGGAACTTGAAGCCACAATCGAAATGGTCGATTGGGATCGCGATTTGGTTTGGCCCGGAAGAATTCATCCGCTCATCACGGAGCGGAAGCCGCGCGAGCAGCGGGCTGTCAGTCATGTGTTTCTCAACGAATTCGTCCAATTCGGCCTTTGTCAAGCGGCACTCATCGAGGTCTACAGAGTGAAAGGCCACAGCGGCTTCAGAGCGAGTAGCAGAGGTTTTCGCAGGTCGCTTCGGCTGGCGCTTTGCTCCCATCTTGAAGTTTTGGCAAGAAGACTTTCGGAAGGACGCTACTTATAGGAATGGCTGATCTGCACTTAGCAAGGGTCAAATCACTGCTAGACCAATCAACCCGCACAGGTGCATCACCACAAAAGTTAACCACAAAGACATAAGTATAGTTCAAGCAGGCGAATCGAAAAAGCACAGGAACAAGCCGATCGGTTTATGTAAAATAATCCACAGGCATTAATCAGCACAACAAGAATACAAAAATAAATTCGAATACTTAGACCGCGCGGCCTGGAAGACAGACCGAATATTATGAAATCAAGTTCAAAACAGTTGTCCGAAGGACCGAATAGAAATATTATTACAAATTGATGTCTTAAAGCCATTCATCACTGGCGGGTATCACTCGGTTCATCCTCCCTGTGAAGTCGCGCGACATGATCGCCGATCTGAAGGACAGTCCCTTGCATTTGATTCATGTTGTGATTAAGGCGGTTGATCATGCTATGAAGCCGCGCGACATCCCTCTCTACTCGCGCCGCGGGGATCACGCGAGTAGGTAAGGCCGCTGCGGGCTCATGAACACTAGCAACTGGGTGGATCGTCTCGGCTACACGAAGAGACGAGCTCGTCCCTGCATTCGGGCGGCGTGACCCGCGTCGGCCTTCGTCAACCACATTAATAGGGCGCCGGCTTCCGCCGGCTTCCCTTGCCACTTGAAGGTATCTGTCCCTATAGTAAGTGCAGTCCTCTTCAAGTTTGCGGACTTCTTTCTTTCCGCGATCAATCCGGGCGGTCAGAGCAGCCACCTGGTCTTGCTGCGCCTTTTCCTTCTCTCGGCGCTCTCTCCGCTCGGCCTCTAGCGCTGTTCGGTTCTCTTTCCGTTCGGTTTCCAATTCAGCCCGAAGAGCAGCTTTTTCATCTTGGGCGGCCTTCTCTCTCTCCTCCATAGCCCTCAACTGTTTCGTAAGGGTTTCGAAGTTCCTTTGAAGCCGGGACATCTCGTCCTCCATCCGGGTATCCGGTAGCGAAGAATGCAGCAGAGGTGGATCAAGAGGGGGAAGATAGGTCACCAGTTCGCCCGGTTTCGGAATAGAGTCACGATCATCTGCAATAAAAAGAAAACGGTCAAAGAGTGTTCAAAAGGAGATCGCTCTCATCGAATCTTCCTCGCTTACAAGCCGCAGCGGTTTGGGTTGAATTCGGGCGGACAGGTCGCCTTGGTTGCTCGGTATCTATGTTTCGGCGTTGTTCTCTCCACGACCTCTCGCTTTGCCTCCGCTTAGCAGCAGAAAATTGAGCAGCGGAGGGAAAGAAGCTGGGCAACGAGTTCAACAACGAAGCGAGCGACTTGTTTCGAGGCCGCGGCTTGAAAAAATGAACATGGCGGTAACCTGCTTCCTTTTTACCTGGCAGCAGAAGGTTGGGAGGCGGCGGTGGCGGCCTGGAAAGCTGATCCCTTACTCTCTCCGCCTTCACCTGCATAAGTCGAAGACCGGTCATTACAGTATCTTCGGGTGCCGGTCCGATTTTCTCCGTTCTAGTCGCAATCTCAGGAAGGACAGCCTCCTTAGTACTGGTCGCATCCTCAGATAGGGCGGCTCCTTTCTCCGCTGGCGGATTGGCAGCCTGCAGTTCGGAAGAAGTTCTCAGCTGATCATCTTGCTTCTGAAAAGAATCAAAATCCCTGAGGATATCACTTACGGAAATGCTGTGAGCATCGACGGGAGCCTGATCGATCGACTTAGGGGAGGGAGTGATCAAGCCCTCCGAGACTTCCTTCTCGCGCGACTTGCCTTGCAGGCTGTCCGCTCTCGGTTTCCCGGACGCTGCCTTGTTCTTGGCTTTTAGCCTCTTCATCTTCTTCAGCAGCCTGTCCGCCGCGGACTCCTCTTTCTTCCTCTTTTTTGACCCTAGAACGGTTGGTTTTTTCGGACTATCCTCGATGTTAACTACTGAAGCTTGTTGGTCGCTCGGCTTGGGGGAGTCAACTGCCTCTCCCCCTTCGTCCCTTATGTTTAGATGGAAAACACCAGATGGGTTGACCTCCACTTTGAAGGACTCATCCCCATCGCCCTTTGGGATGATGGTCTCCGAGTCTGCCTTATCCGACGGAAGAGGCGGGTTGTTTCCTTTATCACAAAAGACTGGGGGATCAGCTGGAAGCCGGTCGATCGGCTTACTCGCCTCCTTTTTAGTTGATAAGTCGATTGTCAGCTCGGCAGGCGGGTCGATCGGCCTACTCGTGGAAGCAATCATTACTGTATTATCAGGCCGCGTCGTCTTCTTCTTCTTCTTATCCTTCGAACGGTCTCTCTCGCTGTTTTTTCCGGGCTTCTCAAGAACTTCGAGCTGGGCCATTAAATCCACCATCTTTTTTGGGCTGTTCAACCTGAAAGTCCTAACCGCGATAGGCGAGTAGAGACTCGTGATAGCAATGGAGTTATGCCAGATTAGAAGCTCCTGGAACATTTATAACCAACAGGGTGAAATCGGCGCGGTCTCCGGCTAGAACTGATATTTCCGAAATCTTCTCGGAAATTTAAAAATATGCGGGGATTATGTTTACCCAGAAGACCGCTTTCAACAGGATTACTCGCAGACCGTGCGGTTTGTGGGTCCAAGTTGTCCGGCTCAGGTTGTACAAGGTCCATCAACACCAACTAGCACAGGTCGGGTGGTCTGACATAATTCAGACCGCCTACAAGTACTAAAGATAATCCAGTCCCAAGTCCAACAGGGTGAGTCGCGGTCTCGAGTCGGAGACCATGCAGATTGTGCCATAGAGACAAGCCAAGGTTCGAGATCAAAGAACAAGCCGCGGTCTCAAGACGAAGGCCGCCCGGGTTGCATCGTCGCCTTGGTCGCGTCATCCTCAGCTTCTGGTCAGACAAGTCGAAAGGGCAAGCCGCCAAGCCGCGCGGCTTCTTTCTTTCCTTCTTTGTGTATCCCGTCACTGCCTGCCCGTTTCTCATGTACCCGGGCAGGCGGTTATTTTATCCCTGCCCGTTCGGGCAGGCCCGCAAGCCTATAAATAGGGGGCGACACTGTTCCTAAGGCACGCACACTCGAATCTAGGAGCTCGCTTGTTTGAGCTGCGGACTCGAGTTTCCCGTCTTGCGGACTGTCTGACCGGCCGGCTTCTCTTTTTCTGCACTTGTAACCGCTGTAACCGCCTCATTTTAATCAAAGGAAAGCCCGTCACAGGAGTGGCATTCGCCGTGACGGGCGAAGTCTGGCCTTGACCGCTCCTAGCGGTCTCATTTTTCCCACCTAAAAAGTAACCGGCAACCCGCAGCCTCCGATTTCCTTCGGAGGTGCGATTTCGGACTCAACAGCAGCCACCTGGTCTTGCCGCGCCTTCTCCTTCTCCCGGCGCTCTCTTCGTTCGACCTCCAGTGCAGCTCGATTCTCTTTCCTCTCGGCTTCCATCTCAGCCCGCAACACAGCTTTTTCGTCATGGACAGCTTTCTCCCGCTCCTCAAGGGCCTTCAACTGCTTCGTGAGGGTTTTGAAATTCCTTTGAAGACGGGTCATCTCGTCCTCCATCCGGGTATCCGGAATGAGCGAGGAACTCGTCAAAGGTGGATCAAGTGGAGGAAGATAAGTCATCAGTTCGCCCAGTTTCAGAATGGAATCACGATCATCTGCAATGAAAAAGACAGTCAAAAAGGTCAGTCGAATATAACTTCATATAACAGGAGGATTATCAAAAAAAAAGACCGCTGTTTCCAAATTCTCCTCGCTTACAAGCCGCTGCAGCTCGAGTAAAATTTGGGCGGATAGATCGCTTTGCTTGCTCGATATAGATCTTTCGGCGCTGTTCTCTCTACGATCTCTCGTTTTGCCTCCGCTTGGCAGCAGAAAATTGAGCGGCGGAGGGAAAGAAGCTTGGTGACGGGTTCAACAACAAGTCGCGCCACTTGTTTCGAGACCACGTTTTGAAAAAATGAACAGGGCGGTAATCCGCGACCCCTTTACCTTGCAATAGAAGATTGGGTGGCGGCGGTGGCGGTCTGGTAAGTTGATCCCTTACTTTCTCCACCTTCACCTGCATAAGCCGGAGCCCGGTCATCACAGAATCTTCAGGAGCCGGTGTGGTTTCCTTAGTTCTAGTCACAAACTCAGGCAGGCCTGCCTCCTTAATGCTGGTCGCATCCTCAGCCAGGGCAGCCTCTTTCTTTCCAGGGGTGTCGGCGGCCTGCAGGTCGGAAGAAGATCTCAATAGGTCGGCTTATTTCTGGAGGGAATCCAAGTCCCTGATGATATCACTTACAGAGATGCTGTGCGCATCGGTGTGGATCTGGTCGTTCGTCTTGGGTGAAGGAGTAAATACGGCCTCCGAAATTTCTTTCTCGCGCGACTTGCCTTGCAGGCTACCCGCTCCCGGTTTCCTGCAAGCCGCCTTATTTTTGGCCTTTAGGTTCTTTAGTTTTTTCAGAAGCCTGTCCGTCGTTGGTTCAACTTTCTTCCTCTTCTTGGACGACTCCTGGCCGGCTTGCTTTGAGGAAACCGGGCTGTCCTCAATGTTCACCACCAGGTCCTGCTGGTCGCTCGTCTTGGGGGAGTCAACCGCTTCTCCCCCTTCATCTCTTATCTTCAGGTGGAATACGCCAGGGGGAGTGACCTCCACTTTAAAAGAATCATCCCCATCGGCCTTCGGGACGGTGGCTTCTGAGACCGTCTTGACCGGAGGGGGGGGGGGGGGGGGGGGATTGGTTCCCTTATCAGAAAGTGCAGGAGGATCAGCTGGGGGCGGGTTCGAGCAACCCGCTTCGTTTTTAGTCGACTGTCTGCTCAGGAGGCGGGTCGACTGGCTTACCCGTGGAGGCAATAGTCACTGTGTTATCAAGCTGTGTCTTCTTTCTCTTCTTCTTCTTATCCTTCGGGCGATCTCCCTCGCGGTCTTTACCTGACTTCTGGCGACCTTCGAACTGGGCCATAAGATCCAACATCATGATTGGACTGTTCAGTCTGAAAGTTCTAACCGCGAGGGGCGAGTAGTGACTCATGATAGCGTTGCAATTATGCGAAAATAGAAGCTTCCAGAACATTTATAACCCACAGGGCAAGATCGGCGCGGTCTCCGGCTAGAACTAATATTTTCGAAATATCCTCGGAATTTGAAAATATGCGGGGATTGTGTTTACCTAGAAGACCGCTTCCAAATAGCATTACTCGCAGACCGGGCGGTCTGTGGAAACAAGTCGCCCGGTTTAGGTTTTACAAGGTCCGTCAGCACTAACCAGCGCAGACCAGGCGGTCTGACATGATTCAGATCGCCTCCGTGTATTGAAGACTACCAAAGACCAAATACAAAAGGCAAGCCGCGGTCTCAAGTCGGAGACCGCCCGGGTTACGCCATGAAGATCAGCGAGGTCTAAGTCCCAAGTGTAAGCCGCGGTCTCAAATCGGAGGCCGACCAAGTCGCGCCGTGAGGATCAACAAGACTAATTCTAAGAAGACAAGTCGCGGTCTCAAGTCGGAGACCGCCCGGGTAGCATCATCGCATTGAGCACAGCATGTTCAGCCCCTCTACGAGGCAGACCGCAAGCGCAAGCCGCCAAGCCGCGCGACTTCACTCTTTTTCCCTATTTGTATCCCGTCACCGCCTGCCCGATTCTCCTGTACCCGGGAAGGCGGTTATCTTATCCCTGCCCGGTCGGGCAGGCCCCCAAGCCTATAAATAGGGGGAGGCGACGTTCCCAAGAGGCCGTCTCAAGTTTCCCGTCTTGCGACCTGTCTGACCGGCCGGCTTCTGCTTTCCTGCACCTGTAACCCGCTGTAACTGCTTCTTCTTAATAAAAGGAAAGCCCATCACAGGAGTGGTATTTGCCGTGACCGGCGAAGTCTGGCCTAGACCGCTGTCAGCGGTCTCACTTTCTCCAAGTAAAAAGTAACCGGCAACCCGCAGCCTCCGATTTCCTTCAGAGGTACGATTTCGGACTCAACAAAAGGAAAACAACATCCTATGAAAAAGAAAAAGATACTGTTCAAGTCTGCCTCAGGCACTGGTAAACCCTAATCAACCTTTGTTGTACCAAATCTTGATGGGGACTCAGAGTAAGATGATCTTGAATTGGAAACCATAAACCTCTTGACAGCAAAGGTGCTTGATCTGGGCTTCACCATAAAAGATGTTTCTCCTGAAATAGAAAGTGACCTAGCAAAGCTGTTCAAAGGCCATGAGAAAATACAAAGGAATCCAGAGAAGGCAACCCCTGTAAATTTCAAGTATTTGGAAAGAAAGTTCAGAAGAATCTATGAGGATTTATCCAATTTTCTGAATGGAAGAAAGTAGATGTATTATTGGGTAATCTCTGTTAAACTCTTGTGGAAATTAATCAGATACACTTCTGCTTACTGGTTCAATCTAGTCAATTATTCTATGTCTTATCATCTTGTCTGTATTATTCTTGAGTATATAAGAAAAATGTGTAAAATCACTTTGAACAAACTGTAAAATTTGTTAAGATAAATAGGGGGAGATTGTTGGGAAAAACACCTATGATTTAACTTAACAAATTCACTAAAAGTGATTTTATCCCTTAGGATTGAATTACCCAGTGTATAGTGAGGGTAATCTGGTCATTACATGTCTTAGGATATCACACTCAAACTAGGGGGTCAAGACCAAGTCAAGAGAAGCAAAATTTGGGTGAAGTTAACAATTGCGTCGACTAGAAATCGACGCAACGTCAAGTGATTGTCGACGCTACTCTGACTAGATGTCCAAGTAGTTCACCCCTCTTTCGAAGTAATCCAAGTTGACGTTGCGTCGAATAGATATCGACGCAGAGGCCATGGACTTGTCGGAGTACTTGAAGAAGTCGACGCAGCTTCTACTTCAACTCGGTGCAGAAGGAAGTATCTGTCAAAGTAATCTAAAGTCAACCCAACGTCGACTTCATCTTGACGCAGATAATGAAGCTCAGAACTATACCTTCAACTCGATGGTTACGTCGATAGGGTATCGTCGCAATGTCGACTAGCATAGTTCAGTCAGAGCAAGGATGAATATGAAGCTGCTCCTACAAGAACTCAAAGGTGCGTCGATAAGAGAGGAAGTGAACTCGACGCTACGTAGAATACAGTCTGAAAAGGGAAACCTTTTTAGCTGTCATTTTTGACCCTCTCTCATGGCCCACCTCTTTCAAGACTGTTCCCCAACGGATCCTTAATTGCCTCAAATGGAATGAAGAATTAACTGAGGTCAGGGAAAAGCTTTCTTGGAAACAAGCTTAAATGTTGGTTGATAGGTCGAGAAGTAAAGAAGTAAAGAAAGATTTATTGTTCAGACAAATATACCCTTTTAGGACTTACCTGAAAGGGAAACAAATTCAAATTGAACAGGGGGACAATAAAAAGGCAAGAGAAGAAAGAGAAAAATAGGGCATTCATCACAATCGGCATACATCTGCTCTCCAGGCTTCTGCTCTTCTTCTTCCTCCCTTAGGAACCCTAACTGAGAAGACATAGGGAAGATAAGAACAGTTGCGCATCATCACAATCACATAGCAAGTTGATCTTAATCAGAAGAAAAGCACAAAGGATCTAAAAGTTGTTCTTCATCACCATCTCATAACAGCCAGATCTCAATCAGCAGAATCACAAAAGATCTGACAATCAAAGCTCCTGCAAAACATCACTATTATAAGCAGGAGTTCATCAAGAGTAGATTCAGTGATTGATACAAGAAGCTGTGTATCATACAGCCTTCATAATAATTCTAAGAACAGAATTCCTACACCATTTCTCTTCCTCCTTCTCCTTCTAAATCCCCTTCTGTAAAAGTGTTTTATTAATCCCTCTTCAAAGGATTCAGTGGCTCAAGATCTCTTTATCAAAATATCTGGTGGTTCAAGATCTCCTTATCAAAAGACCTGGTGGTTCATGATCTCCTTGTCAAAAGATCAGTGGTTCTAAGAGTCTCCATACCAAAAGACTCAGGCATAGTAGTGCATCCCTACCAGGTGATAGAAGAGGGGAGTACCCACATTTTGGGGAACCTCTATAAAAATCTGTGTGTCTTCTGGTTGCTAATTTTCTGTGTTGTCCATATAGCTAGTTTACATTACTGTTTTCTGCTTTATATTTTAGCACTATTTTATTTTGCCTGAGATCTTGATTGAGCATAAATCCTTAGATTATTGTATTGTACTCCCTGTTAGAATAGTAATAATTTTAAAATCTCTATTCACCCCCCCCCCCCCCCCTCTAGAGGATTCTTAGAGGCACACTGTGCACTTTCACAGAGATTAGTTAGGTTTGGAAATACGAGCGGTAGGCTCGGTGGTTGTTGGCACGGAAGGGTTAGTTCGGGGAGCTTATGGCTCGGGATATTGTAGGACTCATAAAAGTATGCGCATAAGGTGGTGGGTCTTTAGTGTTGATGGTCATCGCACAGACGTTGATACTTTGACTCGGTAAGTGTGGATAACACTTTACCAAGAAAAGTCTGGTGGACTGGCCAGCAAGAGTACGTAGGAGCTCCGCTGTTGTGTTCTTAGCGTTGAGGCGTACGATAGGTCTAGGTTAGGTAGTGCAGATACTAACCTAGAGGTGGGTGAGGCCCAACCCACCGCTTCTATTTGCCACTACATGAATATCCTAGGAGTTTTGCTAGCTCCAAAAAGGGGGAACTAAAGGTATGTGCGCATAGATCGTAGTGTGGAGTTGCACTTATATGAACATAGCATAAACTGCATAACCTTGCATGACATAGCATAAACATTGCATTTCAACCCCAACCCTTATCGTATAAATTGGTTATGGTTCTTTTTATACGATAGGCCCTACTAAACGACTCCTTGGTCTATAGGTTTGTATGGGCATTCCTATAAATCAAGGTTACACTTCTTTAATAATGTTTCCTAATTACTATTATGCTTAGTACTGCTTTACCTATTACTACTGCATACTTGTTATTGTTTTACCTCTTGCTGCTTACTCATTATACTATTTGTTGCATAGCGATAAACCCTTCCGTAGTTAGATTCAATGTCATCTGCTTTTGATTATACCCCTTGCTGTCCTCCACTTCATCCCTCCCGCTCGGTGCCTAGGAGTCGCAGGGAGAGGGGTGGGGGATTGGCTGAGTCAAGTTTGACTGACGGTCGGTGGACCTTATCATTTTAGGGGACCGAGGACACGTTGCAGCACCAGAGGCCGGTGTAGATGGAGGCGGCACAGTATAGCACGAGGGCGCCGATGACAGGATCTGTGAGTGTTCTATTAGTTTTGCTTCCGTGAGAGAACTTGTAGCGAGGAATTGATGAATCGGGCATGAGACCTTTTTATTGTTGTCATCTTTTATTCAGTTACTCTATGTGGAAGTCTTTATTCAGATACTATATTCATGTGGTGTGAACTTGATTTCAGTTATTTCATGTGGACATCTTTTATTCTAGATATTATAATTCATGTGATGTGGACTTGACTTTTAAAAGTTTGTTTATGCTTACTTCTTTTGTGTTCGATATGGCCGGTAGAATCGGCGTTTTGTAGTGGCGACCTTCCCTAGTGATGGTGCCACCGCAAAGCGGCGGTTTTGGGCATAAGACCCGGGTTTTTGAAAGAAAAAAATGGGGTCTTACAAACTGGTATCAAAGAAAACCTCGATCCGAAGAAAAGAAGTCCACAAACCCTGGGCCACCCCGCGCGAGTTTAGTTTGAGGACAAACTTGTTGGACATGTGTGTCACATCCCTTTGTTTGAGAATAACAAACCCCAAATTGTATTTGATCTTGCTTGTCATGTGTTTATAGTGTGCAGGAACTATAGGTGCAATACTCCACTGGTAGAAAGCAGCTGAATTCAAACATCTGGAAGAATGCACTACCGCCAGCGTTAGTGCTAACGCTCCGCGGTAGATCATTTCGTCTCAGCGGTTTCGTCTCAGCAGTTTGGTTTCGTCTCAGCGGTTTCGTCTCAGCGGTTTAGTTTCGTCTCAGCGGTTCCTTAGCGCTACCGGCAGCGCTAGCTCTACCGCCAGATGCTAGCTCAAGTTCGTGCACAGCGCCACGCCGCCGACGGTTTCGCAACCGCTCCACACGAACGCTACCGCAGGCGCTAGGAGCTACCGCAGGCGCTATCTTCAAGTTCTATAAATTGATGGGCGCTCTCTCGTTTTGAGTGAGTGCTCCAGAGAGATTACTTGTGCCAAATTTCCAGAGCTGCTCTGCCGAAAGTTCATCTCCCACTCAAAGCCAAAGAGGATTTCTGGAGAAGGAAGCCACCACGGTGCATCCGAAGAACGATCGCTTCAACCTCGCTTATGCTACAACGATCCTTCATCCTCATCTTCAGAGATATCATATAGGGAGTTTTATTATTGTTATCTTTATTTTTATTCCATATATTTTTGTAACCGTTTAGAGAATTCGCCTTGTGTTGGCGACTACGTCTGGGTAGAACTTAGGGAGGAATTCGCCTTATGTTGGCGACTAGTTCTAGGTGATTAGATCTAGAGGTGCTCGAGGCCATATCCGGGGAAGGATTGGCTAGAGCAGCTTGAGGCCATATCCGGGGAAGGATAGGCTAAAGCCAACCGGTTTGTGGGGATACAAATCGGTATATAAAAGGAAAACTTATTTTACTTTGTACGCCTCCGATTTCTAGCGATATTGAAATAAAATTTATGTAAACACTTTTTATATAATATAATCATGTCTCTTTTTGTGTTTACTTGATTTCTATTATTTGGCATAATTTATAGAATTGCAAAATTACAATTGTTTCCTCCTTTAAGTTAAATTGTTATTTTGTTCTAATTTTCTCTAAACAATTTAGTAAATCGTCTAAAATTATAAAAAGAATTTTTATTCCCTTATTCACCCCCCCTCCCCATCTAAGGGCGTCAATCGATCCAACAAGTGGTATCAGAGCGAGATTATTCCAAACGGTTTAAAAACCAGGAATAATGGCGTCAGGGAATTAGTAGACCTCCACTCTTTACCGGGTCAGATTATAATTATTGGAAAAATAGGATGCGTTATTTTCTTATGACCCTAGATATTGAGGTATGGAATATGGTCGAAGAGGAATACTCTCCTCCTACATGTGTAGTTGGAGAGATAACTTTAGAGAAACCAAAAGATAAATGTGATGATATGGATAAGCTAAAATGCAAAAACAACGCCAAGGCCATGAATGCTTTATTTTGTGCGTTAGATAGAAATGAATTTAATAGAATTTCTGCATGTACTACTGCTTATGAAATTTGGAATCATTTGGAAGTTACTCATGAAGGTACATCGCAGGTTAAAGATTCAAATCTTTTCCAACTTGAGTCGGAATATGAAAAAATCCGGATGGATGAAAGTGAAGATGTTGATGCCATGTACACGCGCTTCACAAAGATCGTCAATGCCTCCAAAGGACTTGGAAAGACCTTCTCCAACGGCGACTTGGTCTGAAAGATCCTTCGTTCCCTTCCACCAAAATTCAACCTGAAGGAGACAGCCATTTCAGAATCGCACAATCTAAGGACGCTCCAAGTTGAGAGCCTCATTAGAAATCTCAAAACCCATGAGGTAGAACTCAAAATCCAACATGATGAATACAACAAGGAGCCAAAGAAGAAGGCGTTGGCATTAAAATCAAAGAAAGAGTGCCAAGAGGATGAGGATGAAGATGAATAAAGTGTTTTGGTGAAGAACTTCCGAAAGTTCATGTGAAATCCGGAAAGGCGAAACACTTTCCGGAAATTTCTCCAAAAGGATGCAAGATGGAAAGGGTCGTCCTCAAAGAAGGAAAAGGAGAGCGACGATGAAGAAGAAAGACCTCCACCGGAATGCTTTCATTGTAGGAAGACCGGGCTCATTCGGAGCCAGTGCCCAAAGTTCTTGAAGGAGAAGAAAGAAAAGCAGCACAAAGGGAAGGAGAAGATGAAAGTGCTAAAATCTAGAACATGGGATGACTCCTCCTCCTCCTCCGAAGAAGAATCAAGCGGGTCTTCATCAAGCGAAGATGAGGAAGCAAACATGTGCCTCATGGGACATGGAAACGACGGCGACGACACCAGTGTTCTTAGCGACACTGAGGTAACTCCTCCCACTTATGATGAACTCTTTAATGAATTCCTTGAAACTTGCAAAGCTTTTGATAAAAATATGAAAGATAGTATTTTATTGAATCGTGAAAATGAATCTCTTATTAAAGAAAATCTAAAGCTTGCCAAAAAAGGTAATTGTTTTAGAAAAGAGAAAAGTTTCTTGCCAAGAGTGTGATCACTCCACTAAATTGGCAAGAGATATTGAAGAGTCATTTTCTAAAGCCCTCTCTCATAGCCAAACTCTTACAAAAGAGAAGGGGGAATTAGAAAGGAAATTAGAAGCCTCTCTTTTGCAAATCAAAAATAATAAAAAAAGGTTTTGAAAATAGGTGTGTCATGATTGTGAAAGAAATTTTTTCACTTAAAGCACAAGTTCATGATCTCACCATGGCCATTAAAAAAATTTGGAATAGGCCAAAAATCACTTGATTTTAGGGAACAAGTGTCATGGTTTTGGAAAATTTAGGCTCGGATATCGAGGTGAGGGCTACCGCCCGACACTAGCCACTAACGCCGGCGCTAGCACCTCTTATAAGAAGCCTGAATTTTCTTTCTCAAAATATTTTTCTTCTGTAAATCCAATTTCTTCCAGCAAGAAAATATTCCATAAATGGGTTTCAACCCCTTTTATTTCGTGTGCAAACTGTTATAGGTTAGGTCACACATCTAGTTCTTGCAGAAAAATAAAACAAAATACTTTAAAGCAAATTTGGGTACCTAAGGCTTCCACTTATTCTATGGGTGGTTCCACTTGGGTATCCGGATCTTTACTCTCATCTTCTTTCTAGATGTGCATGCAGGCTAAAGACAATGAAGACGTGTGGTACTTGGATTCAGGATGCTCCAAGCACATGACGGGCAATAAAGCAAAGTTCCTTAGCCTAGAAAAGAAGAAGGGAGGGATCGTGACGTTTGGTGATAACGGAAAGGAAGGATCATGGGAATTGGTACAGTTGGTAACAAGTCCTTTACTATATCTAATGTTCTTTATGTGAAATGATTAAAACACAACTTAATTTCTATTAGCCAATTATGTGATAAAGGATTAGATGTATTATTTGAATCTTCCACTAATCTATGCAAAATATCTAATCCTACTACAAAAGATATTTTACTAACTGCACCAAGAATACATAATGTTTATATAGTTTCTTTTCATGATCTTTCTAAATCATCTATAAAATGTTTTATCACTAAAAATGATGAATTAGAACTTTGCATAGAAGACTAGGGCATGCTAGCTCAAAGCACATTGTAAAACTTGCCAAAAGTAATTTAATTAGAGGATTGCCTATGTTAAATGGAACTATACCTTCACTTTGTTCATCATATCAAAAAGGTAAATTTTCTAGATCCTCTTTCAAAAGTAAAAAATTTCATTTCTACTACAAGACCTTTGCAAATAATTCATATGGATCTTTTTGGTCCCGTTAGCACTCCAAGTCTTGGTGGTAGATTATATACATCTGTTTTAATAGATGATTTTTCATGATATTGTTGGACATTATTTCTCTCTTCCAAATCCGATGCATTTTGTGAATTTACAAAATTATGTACTCGTATTCAAAATGAAAGTGATTTAAAAATTAAATGCATTCAATCAGATCATGGAGGAGAATTTGAAAATGAAAAATTTACATCCTTTTGTGATATGTTAGGCATTAAACATGAGTTCTCTGCACCACGCACACCACAACAAAATGGTGTTGTAGAAAGAAAGAATATGACACTTCAAAAACTAGCACGCACTATGTTATGTGAATATAAATTACCTAAGTCCTTTTGGGCAGAAACCGTAAATACATCATGCTATGTTATGAATAGAATCATGCTTCGCCCATCTCTTAATCTCACACCATATGAACTCTATTTTCAAAAGAAGCCTAATGTATCTTATTTCAAAGTTTTTGGTTGTAAATGTTTTATTTTGAATACAAAAGATAGCTTGGGAAAGTTTGATGAAAAATGTGATGAAGGAACTTTTCTTGGGTACTCTTCAACTAGTAAAGCTTATAGAATTTTTAATAAAAGAACTAGTAGAGTTGAAGAGTCAATAAATGTAAAATTTGATGAGTTTGTTCCTTGTGTAGAAAAACTTTCCGCAGGCAACGAGGATGATCTATTACCACCTTTGGAGCATGGTGACAAAGAACCTTCCAAAGAAGAAGAAGAGGAGGCCAAGGAAGATGAATATGTACCTCCAAGTACCTTAAAATTCACAAAGGATCATCCACAGGAATTGATAATTGGTGAACCATCCATCGGGGTAAGAACTCGCTCCTCTTCATGAATCTTTTTCAAATATTTGTTTTGTTTTTGAAATAGAACAAAAAACCGTTTCTACTGCTTTAAATGATGAATTTTGGTTTTTGGCTATGAATGAAGAGTTAGAACAATGTGAGCGACATAATGTTTGAAAATTAGTTGAATGACCATCTAATCACCCGGTTGTAGGTGTAAAATGGATTTTTAAAAATAAATTAGATGGTGAGTCAAGAATCTCTAGAAATAAAGCACGATTAGTAGCACAAGGATATTCTCAAATCGAAGGGATAGATTTTGATGAATCTTTTGCACCCGTTGCTAGATTAGAGACTATAAGAATTTTTCTAGCATTTGCAAGCTTTAAGAGAATAAAACTCTTCCAAATGAATGTGAAAAGTGCTTTTCGAAATGGGTTTGTAAAAGAAGAAGTTTATGTTGAACAACCCCCCGGTTTTATTAGTGAAAAATTTCCAAATCATATTTATAAACTAGAGAAAGCACTTTATGGTTTAAAACAAGCGCCCCGTGCATGGTATGAAAGACTTACATCATTTTTATTAAAGCACGGTTATATTATGGGAAGTGCGGATAATACTCTCTTCATCAAGCACAACAATGATGATATGATTATTTTACAAATATATGTTGATGATATTATTTTTGGATCTACTAATGAAGAGATGTGTAAAGAAGTTATTTTAGTGATGAAAAATGAATTTGAAATGAGTCTTGTAGGTTAACTTTCTTATTTCCTTGGTTTTCAAATATCACAAAGAATTGATGGTATCTTTGTATGTCAAACTAAATATGTACATGATATGCTTAAACGTTTTGGATATGAAAACCTTAAACATGCTTCTACACCAATGAGTGCATCACTAAAATTAGGAAAAGATGAATCAGGAATTTCTACAGATCAAACATTATATAGAGGTATGATTGGATCTCTACTTTATCTAAGTGCAACTAGACCCGATATTATGTTTGATGTATGCTTATGTGCTCGATTTCAAGATAATCCAAAAGAATCTCATTTAAAAACGGTAAAACGAATTTTTAGATATCTCATTGGGTCATCTAGATTAGGATTATGGTACCCGCACAATAATTCATTTACACTTCACGGCTACTCCGATTCGGACTACGCCGGTTATTCACTTGATAGAAAAAGCACTAGTGGTACTTGTCATTTCCTAGGACCTTCATTAGTTGCATGGTCTAGTAGGAAACAAAATTCGGTTGCTCTCTACACCACGGAGGCCGAATACATTGCATTAGGGAGTTGTTGTGCACAAGCACTATGGATGAGCCAAACTTTAGAGGACTTTAGTTTTCATCTAAAACTTATTGAACTAAAATGTGACAGCAAAAGTGCCATTGATCTCACAAATAATCCGGTACACCATTCTAGATCCAAACATATAGATGTACGTCATCATTTCATAAGGGATCACATTAAAAAGGAGAATGTTATAATAAGTTTCATTGGCACGGACTCTCAACTTGCTGATATATTCACTAAGCCTCTTCCCGATGCAAGGTTTCAAATATTAAGGTTGGAATTAGGAGTCTTAGACATCTTAGGATGAATAACATGTAAAATGCTAATGTTTTATACAATTTGAGCAATCAAGACATCTCTGAAAATTACAAAATTTCTGCATAAGACTACTCTTAAGACCCCTAATCAATATCAAAAATCAAAATTTTAAAATCCTTAAAAATTCGTGTACTGTTTCCAGCGCTAGCGTTAGCGCCAGCGCTAGCGTGAATGTTTGAATTTTGTGATTTTAAAATTTCTAAAAATCCTTAAAAATATGTTAGTTTATATGTACTAATTTATTTTTGTGTTTCTGACTATTTTATTTTTGTTTTATTTGTATTATGAAAATCAACTACAAAAATTCAAAAATACAAAAATATGTTTGTGTGATTTTTCTGTTTTTATTTCATTAAAAATTTTCAAAACAACAAAAAAACTGTATGATCTTTATTGCTAATATCAAGCATGAATGAATTCTATTATTTAGAATTATTTACAATGATAAAATTTATTCCTTAAAATTACTATGAACATTGTTTTGTTTATCATGCTTTGATATATCTATTTAAAGTACATCAATTGTATTGGAAAATATGTGTAGAACCAAGCTTAGCATGCCTCTAAGTATGAGTAAATGTTTTATAATTGATAATGATACATTTCACTCAGTTATTTTGATAATCAACATGTGTGTTTAAATTTAAAATGCTTGCTTGTGTATTGCATTTGTACAATGAATTAAAACTTGCATAAGTTTATTGCCTACACTACATTTGAATTGCACTTATGAAATTTAGAAAAGTGGTTAAGTTAAAAAATTGGGTTTGCAAAATGAGTGTATTCGGAGAATGTTGTCTCACAAATGTGAACAAAAAAATTCTATATGTAGACAAATATAACTCCACCAAGCACTACTTGAACCTCCTGATAAGTCTTCATATGCATTATGAGGTTGAGCACCTTGGAAAGAATAGTAAAGTGTCTTGTGCAAACCTTGGTTACTACACCACTTTGTTAAAAATTATGTGCATTAAAAGTGTGCGAAAGTTGATATACTTGTGTTTTATTGTGCACTTTACTCTACATATGTCTTGTATTTTGTGATTTAAAAATTGTTAACATTGCTCAAAATACACTTATGTGCACATCATTATCATTCATAACACTTCTTCTCATGAGTATTGGATTCTAATGCTTTATCTATACTACCCTTTATATAAAAAATGCACTAGATAACCTAGCATGATCTCTACAATGTTTTTGGTAACTTAAATTTAAGTAACATTGTAGTATCTTCCCTTTTTCATATGCTCATTTCATGCTTGGTATCTTTATGAAAGACTTTGAGATTTTAAAAAGGTTAAAACATCTTTCAATTTTGAACTAAAACTCATATTTTTACTTATGCTTTTCATGCTTACAAAAAAATGTTTCTTATAATCTTCCGCTTGCTTAAAACTCTTATCTATTTATTTGAAATCTCTTCAATATTATACTTAAACTCTTTTTCATTTCATATATTACAAAAGCTCGATCATGATTTATAACTAGCCTAAAGAATGCCTCCTTACTACCCTCACCCTACCTTCTTTTGATAATACCAAAAGGTGGAGATTAATTGAAGAAATATATATAGGAGAAATATAGAAGATTAAGGGGAGAATAATTCATGTAATCTATCATTTAGGGGGAGTAAAACATAAATTGCATTTATGTAGGCATTAAGATAGGGGGAGTATGCACATTTCTCATCCTTATCATATTCTATAGTTGCACTATTTATCATGCTTATCATATACTATAAACACTATTGTTGATTTCTTGCTAAGAGGGTTTGTTATTATCAAAAGGGGGAGATTGTTGGACATGTGTGTCACATCCCTTTGTTTGAAATAACAAACCCCAAATTGTATTTGATCTTGCTTGTCGTGTGTTTATAGTGTGCAGGAACTATAGGAGCAATACTCCACAGGTAGAAAGAAGCTGAATTCAAACATCTGGAAGAATGCACTACCGCCAGTGTTAGTGCTAACGCTCCGAGGTAGATCATTCCGTCTCAGCGGTTTCCTCTCAGCGGTTTCATCTCAGCGGTTTAGTTTCGTCTCAGCGGTTCCTTAGCGCTACCGCCAGCGCTAGCGCTACTGCCGGTCGCTAGCTCAAGTTCGTACACAGTGCCATGCCGCCGACGGTTTCGCAACCGCTCCACACGAACGCTACCGCAGGCGCTAGGAGCTACCGCAGGCGCTATCTTCAAGTTCTATAAATTGATGGGCTCTCTCTCGTTTTAAGTGAGTGCTTCCAGAGAGATTACTTGTGCCAAATTTCCAGAGCTGCTCTGCCGAAAGTTCATCTCCCACTCAAAGCCAAAGAGGATTTCTGGAGAAGGAAGCCACCACGGTGCATCCGAAGAATGATCGCTTTAACCTCGCTTATGATACAGCGATCCTTCATCCTCATCTTCAGAGATCTCATATAGGGAGTTTTATTATTGCTATCTTTATTTTCATTCCATATATTTTTGTAACCGTTCAGAGAATTCGCCTTGTGTTGGCGACAAGGTCTGGGTAGGACTTAGGGAGGAATTCGCCTTGTGTTGGCGACTAGTTCTAGGTGATTAGATCTAGGGGGTGCTCGAGGCCATATCCAGGGAAGGATTGGCTAGAGCGGCTTGAGGCCATATCCTGGGAAGGATAGGCTAAAGCCAACCGGTTTGTGGGGATACAAGTCGGTATAGAAAAGGAAAACTTGTTTTACTTTGTACGCCTCCGATTTCTAGCGATATTGAAATCAAATTTATGTAAATACTTTTTATATAATATAATCACGTCTCTTTTTGTGTTTACTTGATTTCTATCATTTGGCATAATATATAGAATTACAAATTACAATTGTTTCCTCTTTTAAGTTAAATTGTTATTTTGTTCTAATTTTCTCTAAACAATTTAGTAAATCGTCTAAAATTATAAAAAGAATTTGTATTCCCTTATTCACCCCCCCCCCCCTCTAAGGGCGCCAATCGATCCAACAAAACTAAGCAGCGGAAGCAATGGTGTGCCCATATGGGAATTACATGAAAAGTCCACTTTTAACTGAATTTTTAGGCAAACCCTCTTACGAGTGTCAATTTTCTTTTTTAGCCCGCGACGAACCCTAACTCACACCATGGAGTGCCTCCGACTCCAAATGTCGTCCCACCGCCACTGGCTCCTACTCCTTTCCAACAGACGGAGATGGGGCAGACACTGCCGGCCATATTGGATGCTTTTAGAGCACAGCAGGCATCGACTCCTCAACCAAACCCTGGGGCCAACTGGTTGAGTGTCTTCCGAGGTCTCTCTCCTCCATCATACCTCGGGGCGGAGGCAGTTGTGCGGACTGAGGAGTGAGTAGTCATCATACAGGAGATGCTGATAGGGATTTAGTGCCCGACAGAGATGGAGGTGACACTGGTGGTCTCATGCTTGGAGTCCCATGCAAAGAGATGGTGGAAGTCGCTGCTGGACACCACTTATGCTGGATTAGAGGCTGCTGATGCTTCCTGGGATGACTTCAAGGCAACACTGCTGGAGCATTTTGTGTCGCGGTCTACAAGAGACGAGTTAGAGGATAGATTCCTGCAGTTGAGGCTGGGGAGCAGGACAGTTCTGGAGTACCACCGGGAGTTTACCCACCTGGCCCAGTTTGCGGACTCGTATCAGCTGGATGATGCAGGATATGCAAAGAGGTTCTACAAGGGCCTTCGCGACGAGCTGAGACAGGCCCTCCTCTTCATCTCTGACGGCAGTATGACCAAGATTTTGGACATTTCCAAGAAGCTGGAAGCAGGCCAGCACACCGTTCGTGGAAGGAATAGACCGATGGAGGACCAGGGACGGGGTGGCAGGAGAGACCAGCAGAGAGGCTGAGATGCTGGGGAAAGAAGGACGGAGAACCAACCCCGCCAAGAGGAGAGGCAGGAGCAGAGGGAGCCGGTAGTGTTAGCTCCTCAGCCTCTACAGATGCGGGAGATGCCGAGAATTAGAGGAGGTGGGCCACCTCCCCCACCGGAGTGCTACCGCTGCCACTAGACTGGCCACATCCGGAGGAACTACCCTCAGAGAAATGCACCACCAGCACTACAGGCTGCCCCACCGGCCCAGCATTTTGGGGGTCGAGGACGTGGTCGAGGCCGTGGATTTCAGGGCGGAGACCGAAGACAGAACAGGGACCAGATGTACGTTCTGGACCTAGCTCAGCCCCGAGACCCCGCAAGGGTCATTACAGGTACTTTTGATATCATTTTTTTATGTTCACTAGTACCTAGTAAAACCTTAGCTTTACCTTAGCATTGAACCAAACAAACAAAAATCACTCAGGTATAGTACTCGTCTACGGCAAGCCCACATACACTTTATTCGACACGGGTGCCTCACACTCATTCATCTCAGAAGAATTCGTGGACGATCTGGACCAAGTCCAGCAATTGGAGGGCATCTACAGGAGGGTATGATTCCCAGACTGATTGAAGATAGTAACGAACACAAAGTGCAATATGAACGTAGAGATTGGAGGGAAGTTGTTTAAAGCGTCGGCGACGCTCTTGAAGATGAAAAACTTCGACCTGATCCTGGGCATGAGATGGCTGCACGGGAACCAGGCAAGGATTGACTGCCCGGCGAGGAGGATTGTCCTAAAGCACGAGAACACGGAAATAGTAGTCGAAGGTATCAGACCCACCTCCTGTCCCTTATTATCATCTATTCAGGCCTCCAAGGCCCATCTACAGGGAGATGAAGTATGCAGGGTGATGTTCGAGGCGATTGAGGCGAAGGATTCTGTGGTTAGTATCCCAGTAGTACAGGAATTTGCCGATGTATTCCCGGAGAAGCTGCCAGGAATGCCACCGCATCGCGAGAAGGATTTTTAGATCCAGCTAGTGTCGGGGGCTAAGCCGGTATCTAGAGCTCCTTATCGGATGGCCCCGAAGGAGCTAGCAGAGTTTCGGAGACAACAGCAGGAGCTGGTGGAAGCTGGGTTCGTCAAACCGAGTTCCTGGCCTTGGGGAGCTCCGGTGTCATTCGTGAAGAAGAAGTATGGGTCGCTTAGACCCTGCATTGATTATAGAGCCTGAGCAGGCTGACGGTGCGGAACACGTACACATTGCCGAGGATAGACGAGCTATTTGACAAGCTAGAGGGAGCCCACTACTTCTCGAAGCTGGATATGATATCAGGATATTATCAGCTGCGGATTCAGGAGGAGGACATCCCGAAGACGGCTTTCAGCAGCCGATATAGACTGTATGAGTTCACCGTGATGTCGTTCGGACTCACGAATGCACCATCAGCATTTATGAGTGTGATGAACTGGGTGTTCGAGCCTTATCTCGGCATCTTCGTCATCGTGTTCATCAACGACATCCTCATCTATTCGAGGACGGAGGAGGAACATGCACGACATTTGGCACTAACATTGGAGAAGCTTCGGGAGCACTGCCTGTATGCGAAGTTCAGCAAGTGTCAGTTTTGGATGAAGGAGGTGGCCTTCCTAGGTTATATTATCAGTGGAGCTGGTCTAGCAGTGGATCCAGCGAAGATCCAGGCAGTACAGCATTGGCCACCGCTGAAGACGGCCACCGACGTGCGGAGTTTCTTGGGACTTGCCGGTTATTACCGAAAGTTTGTAAAGGGGTTTTCCCAGATAGCCCTCCCGCTCACGTCCTTAATGAAGAAGGATACTGCATTCATTTGGACGCCGCAGTGCGAGGCGGCCTTCCAGGAGCTGAAGGGTCAGCTTACAACGGCCCCCATCCTTGCCCTTCCATCAGGGAAGGAATGATTCCAAGTGTACACGGATGCGTCATACCAGGGGATAGGTGTTGTTCTGATGCAGAATGGGCACGTGATGTTAAATTTTCGTGCTGCTACCAATCAAGTGCACCAACGATGAACAAAGACGAAGTAACTCTTTATAACTAGGCAATTGATTACAAATTGACAAGCTGAATACAAGGTGCATACACCTTGATTCACAACAGCTGAAATAAAAGAAATAACTTGTCGCGGACTAGGTCCGCTTCTCCACTAGGTGCCGTTGAGCTTGTCAACGCACTCTCCACTTCACAACACACTCAACCCTGTACTCTCCACCTCACAGTGCACTCTCCACCTCTCATTGAGGTACGGGTTGGGGTTGGACTCTCTTGGGGTGTAGGCACACTCCCACTCTCTCTCAACAGCTCACCTCACCTCAGCTCACTAGTTCTCTCCTCTTCTCGCTCTTCGCATTAACTTTTTGGTGTGTGTGTGTGGGTGGGGGGGGGGGGGGGGGTATTTATAGGAAACAGAAAAATAGGAGAGATGAGGGGGGGGGGGGGAGGGGGTGCACTCACCTCAACACATGCACTAGCCCCTCCCCAACATTGCACTCGCCAACTTCACTCTTCCACTCGCCCCAATCCATGCACTCGCTAACCCCCATGCTCCACTCGCCTCCTCTCCTTCATCCACTCGCCCCTCTCCTTCATCCACTCGCCACTTCCCCTCCCAAGCTCCACTCGGCAAGACCCACTTGACCCCCCCTCTACAAGCACTCACCCAGCTCCAACAGCCCACTCGCCAACACCACTCGGCCACTTCACATAGCCCACTCGCCCAGGCCTACTCGCAAGCTCCACTCGCCTAAGAAAGGCTCCACTCGCCCAACTCCAACTCCTCCACTCGCCCCTCCTCCTTTGCACACTTCAACTTCAACACTCCCCCTTGAAGTGAGCATCAGGGACAACTCCAAGGCAAGCGCGAAGCTTCTTGAGCGGCCCCGCAGATAGGGGTTTTGCGAAGATGTCCGCAGGTTCTCTTCACTCCGCACGTGCTCCACCGCAAGCGAGCCACCCAACACCTTCTCTCAGATGAAGTGGTGCTCGATCTCTATGTGTTTTGTCCTTGCGTGACACACTGGGTTAGTTGCCAGCTTCAGAGCACTCTCGTTGTCTCCACGCAGCACAGTAGGTCTGCTGACCTTCTCATCCACGTCTTCCACCAGCCTCCTCAACTAGACACACTCCTGAGCTGCTAAGGATGACGCCTTGTACTTAGCCTCAGTGGTGGAAAGGGAAATGGAGTCCTTCTTCTTGCTACACCACGAGATGGCAGTGGCTCCACACATGAATACGTAACCTGATGTCGACTTGCGGTCATCAGCGTCACCTGCGTAATCTGCATATGTGTAGCCATGCAGCTTGAAGTCAATCCTCCCTCCATAGAACAACCCCATCTCAAGGGTCCCCTTCACATACTTCAATGTCCCCTTAGCTGCCTCTAGATGAGGCTTCCGCGGCTCCTGCATGTATCGACTCACTCGGCCGACAGCAAAGGCGATGTCCGGCCTTGTGATGGTCAGATAGATAAGGCTACCCACCAGTGCCCGGAAGATCTTCGGATCAGGAAGAATCCTCCCTTCTTCCTTCCGAAGCTTCAGCCAACCTCCAGTCGAACGGAACTGCTCTTCCCCTCCTTCATGCCGAATCTCTCGACGATCTTCTCGGCATACGCCTTCTGGGTCACGAGCAGCCCGCCACTTCTCTTCTCCACTTGAAGTCCAAGGAAATGGTGCAGTTCACCAAGATCCTTCATCTCAAACTGGATGGCTAGCTGCTGTCTCAGCGCCGCGGCCTCTTCACCGTTGTTCCCAGTCACGATCATGTCGTCGACGTACAACAGCACCAACACGTGAAGGTCTCCACTCTTCTTCACGAACATGCTAGAGTCCGAGTCTGTGGCATCGTAACCACAGAACTGCAGATACTCTGCAATCTTCCCATACCAGGCTTTTGGCGCCTGTTTCAACCCAAGAGGGCCTTCTTAAGCTTGCAGACATGACATGGATGAGACTTGGACACGTATCCAGGTGGTTGCACCATGAATATATCCTTGTCAATCTCTCCATATAGGAATGCATTCTTCACATCAAGCTGCCACGGCTTCCACCCTCTGCACGCTGCTAGGGCAATGACCGTCCTCACCGACGTCATCTTCGCCACAGGACTGAACGTCTCCTCATAGTCCTCTCCATACGTTTGTGAGAAACCTCGAGCGACAAGCCTAGACTTGTACCGCTCCACTTCTCCATCAGCTCTCTTCTTCACCTTGTACACCCACTTGCAGGTGACAGGCCTGATGCCCTCCACCATGGGAACAAGGTCCCATGTCTCATTCTTCTTCAGGGCCTCCATCTCCTCATCCATGGCCATGTCCCACTCCTTAGTGCCAACAACATCTTCAAAGCGGGCAGGTTCCCTCTCGTCGAGTGGTCCTGCGAAGAAGCATGAGACCAAACTCACGAAGTTCCCCTCCTTATAGCGAGCAGGAGGGACGATGGTCCTCTTTGACCTCCTCAAGGCTTGGCCACTTTCTACCACTCTGGTAGACTCCTCCTCTGCAGCTCCTCTCTGACCTCCTCTTGAAGCAGTGCTCTCCCTGCTTCTAGAGCTCGAAGCTCCCCCTTAGCCAGAAGCTCCCCCTAAGCCAGATGGCGATGGGGCACTTGGAGATACCTCCAACTCCAGCATAGAGTCCTTAGTGACTCTCTCTTCTTCTTCCATGCTTGATTCTCCACTCTCCGGCAGCACCACAGAAGAGACTCCCTGATACGATATCAGTTCACCAAACACAACGTCGCGCGAGACGATGAACTTGTGGGTCTGCGGGTTCATGCACTTCCATCCCTTCCTCCTCTCGTCGTAGCCGATGAAGACACACTTCCTCGCTTTCGGCTCCAACTTGGTTCTCTCGGGCTCTAGAACGTGTACGAAGCAGGTAGAGCCAAACACCCTCATGTGACTCACATCTGGCTTCTCCCCGAACATGAGTTGGTGTGGAGACACCATCCTGTTGGACTCAGAGGTAGTCGGTTGATCACATGGGTAGCACATGTCATTCCCTCCGCCCATAAGGCTTTGGGAATCCCCTTAGCATGTAGCCAACTCCTGGTAGTCCCCACCAGATGGCGGATCTTCCTAGCTGCGACCCCATTTTGTTGAGGGGTGTGGGCGCAGGTGAGCTCTCGCCGGATGCCAAACTTCCTGCAGAAAGTGTTAAAAGCGTCAGAGGTAAACTCCCCCCCCCCCCCCATTATCACTTCTTAACTTCTTCACCCTCAGGTTTAGCCTCCCCTCCACTAGTTCCTTCCACTCCTGGAACTTCTCAAACACCTCCGCCTTCTCCCTCATGAAGTAAACCCACGTGTAGCGGGTATAGTCATCCACCACGACCAGCGCATACTTGTTTCCTCCATACGTCAGGGTGGCGCACGGCCCCATCACATCAGTGTGTACGCACTCAAGAGGTGCCTTACACCTGGTCTTTCACTTGTCAAATGGAAGTCGATGTGACTTTCCAAATTGGCAACCCTTGCACACATGGTCGTTGCCGCAGGAGGAGAGATTGGGCAGGCCAGACACCAGACCCTTCGCCGCTATCATCTTCAACTTGTCCATCCCTACGTGACCTAGCCTCTCATGCCAGATCGATGCGCTGTCATTTGTCTTCAGCTTGTCCACATAGGCACTTGCAGATAGAACGTACAAGTCCTTCACCCTTCTCCCGGTGAGCGTGACATCAGCATCAACAGAAGACGGGTTCTTCAGGAACTTCACCTCCTTCGGTCCGAACAGCACGTGGTATCCTGCATCCACTACATTCGCAACCGAGAAGAGGTTCTTCTTCATGCCCGACACGTGATACACATTCTTTAGTGTCATGGGCTTCTCTTCACTTCCCAGGGATACCATCCCTTCCTTCTCAACTGGATGCACCGTATCATCCGTCGTGATGATAGCATCAGTTCCACAATATGCCTTCAAGGAGGCAAACTTAGACACATCTCTAGTGAGATGGTGCCCGCAACCGGAGTCCACTATCCAGTCGTTCTCAAAGCTGATGGAGGCTAAGGCATCGACTGACGTTGTCGTCATCTCAGCCAGGAAGCAGTTGTCTCCGCTTTCACCACCCTATTGACCTCGACCTCTTCCTCCACCTCTCTGATGGTCTCCACCTGTCCGGTGGTCTCCCTCTCTCTCAGCAACATGACCTGCCTTGAGATTAGACTGGCCCTCCTTTGCCATGTGCCCGTACTTCTTGCAGGCAAAGCAGAGGGGTCTCCCCCTCTGGTCATATGGGGGGAGAAAGTTCTCCCTAACTCCCTGAGAGGCCGTTGAGGGTCCATCTCCGGAGTTCTTCTTCTTCTTGTCCCAAGGCTTTCTCTTCCCTGAGAATAGCGCCTCGCTATCTCCCCCTGAGATAGACACTCCTGCCATCTGCTTCGCCAAGCTCTCCTGTGATGACAGCAGGTTCTCTAGCTCCAGTAAGGTGTGCTGAGTAGCCCATCCTTGCACAGACATGATAAACGGAACATACTCCTTCCGCAGACCTCGGAGTATGTGCCTCTTCAACTTCGCCTCTGAGATCGGCTCATCAGGATCCAAGGCCGAGATCTCTGCACACAGGTTCTTCACCTTCAAGAAGAAGGTGGATATCGACAACTCTCCCTGAGTGGATCGCGCCAACTCATTCTCCAGGAACTGTAGCCGCGCTACGTTCTTCTTGTTGAATAGCCCATCAAGGGCACTCCAGATCTCTGACGCTGACTTGCACCCCAGGATGTGGTCGAACAAGTCAGGTGAGATAACCCTCTTTAAGGTGAACTCAGCTTTGGCGTTGGTCTTCCTCCACGCCCTCACTGCTGGACCATTGTCTCCGGCAGCTACAATTTCCTCTTGCTTAGCTCCTCCAACGACCTCCCATAGGTCTTCTCCAAGAAAGTAGCTCTCCATGCATGACTTCCACTTCTTGAAGTTGGACTGGGTGAGCAAGTCAATGCCTAGACCTCTCGCATAACCTCCTCCGCCTTCCATCTTGGATGACAACCTTGAACCTAGATAGCACACACGCTCTTCACCAACCTCCCTCTGATACCATGTTAAAATTTTGTGCTGCTACCAATCAAGTGCACCAACGATGAACAAAGACGAAGTAACTCTTTATAACTAGGCAATTGATTACAAATTAACAAGCTGAATACAAGGTGCATACACCTTGATTCACAACAGCTGAAATAAAAGAAATAACTTGTCGCGGACTAGGTCCGCTTCTCCACTAGGTGTCGTTGAGCTTGTCAACGCACTCTCCACTTCACAACACACTCAACCCTGCACTCTCCACCTCACAGTGCACTCTCCACCTCTCGCTGAGGTACGGGTTGGGGTTGGACTCTCTTGGGGTGTAGGCACAGTCCCACTCTCTCTCAACAGCTCACCTCACCTCAGATCACTAGCTATGTACTAGTTATCTCCTCTTCTCTCTCTTCGCATTAACTTTTTGGTGTGGGGGGGGGGGGGGGATATTTATAGGAAACACAAAAATAGGAGAGATGAAGGGGGGGTGCACTTACCTCAACACATGCACTAGCCCCTCCCCAACATTGCACTCGCCAACTTCACTCTTCCACTCGCCCCCATACATGCACTCGCCAACCCCCATGCTCCACTCGCCTCCTCTCCTTCATCCACTCGCCCCTCTCCTTCGTCCACTCGCCACTTCCCCTTTCAAGCTCCACTTGGCAAGACCCACTTGACCCCCCCCCCCCCCCCCTCTACAAGCACTCGCCCAGCTCCAACAGCCCACTCGCCAACACCACTCGGCCACTTCACATGGCCCACTCGCCCAGGCCTTCTCGCCAGCTCCACTCGCCCAGGCAAGGCTCCACTCGCCCAACTCCAACTCCTCCACTCGCCCCTCCTCCTTTGCACACTTCAACTTCAACACGTGATAGCATACGCTTCCCGCCAGTTGAAGAACCATGAGCGAAATTACCCGGTGCTCAACTTGGAGATGGGAGCGGTCGTATTCGCTCTAAAAATCTGGCGGCACTACCTCTACGGCGTCCACTGCGGTATATTTTCAGATCACAAGAATCTGAAGTACGTAGATACACAGAAGGAGCTGAACATTTGACAGAGATGCTGGGTGGAGTTCTTATCCGACTACCAGTACACGATGCATTACCACCCAGGGAAGGAGAATATGGTGGCTGACGCACTGAGCAGGAGAGCTGCCACGTAGGGAGCAGAGCCCCAGTTGATGGCCATGGAGATGGTACGGATGTTCGAGGACATGCAGATCTCCTTAGTATCTGAGGACAATCCGTAGCTTTATTAGGAGTACATGGCGGTGATGAGTACCACATATGACATCCGAGACCACATCAGGGATGGGCAGAGGCAGGATACCAAGCTAGAGCCAAAATTCAGAGCCTTGGAGGCAGGCTTAGTCGGAGACTATTCGTTGAAGGACGGCATGTTGAGTTTTAGAGGCCGAGTATATATACTGACAGGGGGCCGGATTCGGGAGGACATTATGACAGAGGCTCACTGCAGTAGGTATTCGGTGCACCCGGGTATCACCAAGATGACGGCGTACTTTAAGAGGACCATGTACTGTCCGGGCATGAAGAGGGATATCACTTACTTTGTGACCCACTACGAGTCTTGCCAACTCGTGAAGGCGGAGTGCAAGAACCTGGCTGGACTATTGCAGCCACTCCAGGTGCCGGAGTAGAAGTTCGACGACATCGCTTTATACACGGTCTTCCCCGATTACATACAGGGAATGACTCGATATGGGTGATCGTCGACAGACTGACAAAGGTGGCCAGATTCATTCTAGTCAGAAAGGACACTCCGGTCGGTGATTTGGTGCGCAGGTTCGTGGAGCAGTTTGTTTGGTACCATGGCGTGCCTAGGACGATTATGTCGGATCGGGATGGACAATTTACATCGAGCGAGTGGAGAGAGGTGCAGGTTTACCTGGGCACACGATTGACATTCAGCACTGCATTCTACCCCCAGACAGAATGGCAAACAGATCATACCAACCGGACCTTGGAAGATCTTCTATGTCTATGTATTCTATACCGCGGGGAGCCATGAGAGAGATTGTTGTCGTTATTCGAGTTCTCGTACAACAATAGTCACCAGGCCAGTATAGGCATGTCACCCTACAAGGCATTATACGGACGAAGGTGCAGTACCCCATTGTCTTGGTTCCAGGATGAGGATCGCAAGGCACTTGGCTCAGAGTTCGTGGAGGACATTGAGGCTCAGGTGCGGCTGATTCGAGACAGGATGTTGGACGCCTAGAGCCTGGCCAAGTATTACGATGCGCGACATCGTATGGTAGAGTTCCAGGTGGGGCATCGGGTATTCTTGAAGATATGTCTGAAGCATGGAGTCTCGCGGGTACGTGGGCGGAAGAAGCTCATTCCGAGATATATGGGGCCCTATAGGATCCTGGAGCGGATCGACCCCTTGGCTTACAGGCTGGAGCTACCGCCGGAGTTAGCAGGATTGCACGGTGTCTTCCACGTCTCCTCACTTAGGAGGGCTCTACATTGGCCAGAGCAGCAGATATCTACTACAGAGGGTCTGGTAACTACTGATCGATCGGTTCATCTGGAGCCAGTCCGGATAGACGATACGGAGATGCGAGTCCTATGACGTAAGAAGGTTCCGTTAGTCAAGGTCCTGTGGAGGAATCAGGGACAAGAGGAGCACACCTGGGAGCCACTGGACTTGATGCAACAGATGTATCCAGAGCTCTTTACGATATGTATAACTTAATTTTTGGGATATTACATTTAACCACTTGCTGTAGGAACCCCACAGGCCTAACCTGAATTTTGGGGACAAAATTTTTATTTTTATGTATTGGGATTTGTAACATCCCCCAAACAACTAGACCCCTAAGTTAGTTTTGTCATGACTAGGTCATGACAAAACCATAGGAAGCACTTAAGACAATGTGAACCTAGGCAAGAAAGAGGAAAATCATGGTGGTCTGCAAATAACAATTTCTAGTTAACAAGCCTAGGGTTGGACTTTAGGGCCTCACCTTGATCCTTTGACCACACCATAACATCCCTAACCCATTAGAGGTCCCTTTAGAGCACCAGGGACCCATTGGGGTCAACCAAAGAGGCCAATTAGGCCCAATTAGGATCAATTGGCCTCCACCATGCCAAATTGACCTTGCCCCTACCCTTATAAGGATAGTAGGCACCCAATGGACCAAAAATCCCCAACATGGGGCCTCCAAGTTGGCCAATTTGACCAAAGTTAAACCTAGCCCTAATTTGGTCAAAGTGGCCTATTAAGGATCAATTGACCCTCCCCTTGCCAAATTGACCCTACCTAGACCATAGGAAGCACTTAAGGCCAGTAAGAGTATGCAGGAGCTCCGTTGTTGTGTTCTTAGCATTGAGGCGTACTGTTGAATCCAATTGTCCTCATGCCCTCGACGCTCAATCCCAGAGGAAAGAGAGGGGTAGTGGTCGAGCAGCTGGTTACTTGAGTCGCAAATAAAGAGCTGAGTGAGAGAGAAGAAGAGAAAATCTAAATCTACTCCAATTCATGATCCAAACCTTTCAACATCAGACGATGAAGCAGGGAATAATGCAAGGGTTAATTCTCCTGATACTCCAAGGGATGAGAGTAAGAAAGGAGAAGAAGAAGGAGGAAGTCTTCCTGTATCTCCCGCTGGACTTGAAGGAGTTGTACCAAATGAGAAAGAGACACATGATGAGATTCCTGCTAAGAAAAATGATGAAATGAGCAAAGAAGCAGTTGAGGGGAGGCTCAGGATGAGAATCCTGTTCAGAATAAAATTGATCTGATCAATGCAGATACTGAGGGGGAGCCTCAAGATGAATTCCTAGCTGAAGATAATGCACCATTTGAGGGGGAGTCTCAGGCTGAGATCCCTGCTAGAGAGAATTCTGAAATAGATGCTATGGAAGTAGGAGGAGAGCCTGAAGCACCAAAGAAATCTGCTGAGAAGATTATCAAGATAGAATCCTCTAGCTCCCATATGAGCCAGAGAGATGATTCCTTCATCAGAGAAGAAAGTAGCAAAGGTGTTGAAATGGAAAAGGAGATACATGTGGACCTTAGTTCTATTCTTCCTCAGCTGGAAGTATTGATGAATAATCAAAAGAGATTATTAGAACAATATATTGAGGAGAATAATACAAAAATGAAAAATGAAGTAGATTTCCAACTGAAATTGGTTAGATTTGAAGTAAATCATCAGATATCTGCATTAAGGAAGGAGATGGTAAAGTTCTTTAAGAGGGCTGGTGTTTCAGTAGATTATACAACTGAACAGCTTGATGTACTCAAAGAAACATCAAAGGTAATTAAATAATCTCAGGCTGAAATTACAAAGACAGTGAATGATGTGCAGTCAAACCAAGGTATACTAAGTAACAATATGCAAGTTCTATATAAAGAACAGGTAGCTCAAATCTTAAAAAGTGCAAATAAGGTTGAAGCTAGACTGCAACAGCAGAAGGCTGATATCTTGACTAAAATTGATGAGAGCTCCTCAGTTCTAAAAGATCAAGCTAAAGCTGCATGCAGATACTATAGATGATCATCTCTTTAAAGTAAAGAAAACCTATTGAAAGTGGGGTAAATCACTTGGAAGGTCAGGTCAGATTTCAGAAGAATACTTTGAGAGAACACATTGTTGAAGAAGTCCTAAAGGGGGAGAGGTCAATGATTCAAGCCAGTTCTGAACATGCTATGTGGACCTCAAACTCTATAAGAGATACTCTTGGATATCCTCCCATAGACTATGAGAATGATCAAGTCTTTGAGACAAGGCCAGCCTCTCTTACTCAGGTACAAAAGCAGATTGCTAAAATGTATAGTCCTGAGGATAAAAGTAAAAGAGAAAACTTTACTACTGAGCAAGTAGAATCAAGTAAAAGAAAGTTCAGAGAAGAGGTTCAATCAAGAGTTGATTTTGAACATTGGTCTCCATCTTCCAGAGAATTGATTCTGTCAGCATGGGAAGCTTTGAAAAATAACCCAGAGGAAAGAGGAAGGTGGTATTCTGAAGCTGAATGGTTAAAGCATAGGGATCAAGAGGAACTAAAGATCAAATTCAAGGCTGACAAAATGGCTGGGAAGGTCCAGGCAGGAGAAATGGAGCCAATCAGATACTTTCCAAAACCATTTGGCTATTTTAAGAGGAAAAAGGAAGTTGCTGAAGCACTCTCCAAAAGAGCTAAAAGAGGAATAGAATTCAAGGATCCTGGACAGCTTTAGAAATTTAATCTTTATCTTTCACTTTCAGAAGAATGTAATTGTTATATTTTTAAACTATCTTGATGAATTCCAAGTGAGAACTATTCTTCATGTTCATATCTATTCATATGCCTGTGATGTGATTCTGTCTCTCTACATGACATGTCTTAGTCTGAATTTCTTATGCTTTTATACTTATATGAGAAATCATGTCTGAGATTATTTTTGTGGATAGAATGTATTGGTAACCTAATTTTATAAAGTTTGATACTCTTTATTTTGATTACCTATATAGAAATTAGAACACATTGTTTATCTTTGAAAAGAGAGATATATCATTGACTGAGATTATGACTTCTTCAAATAGGGGGAGATTGTTGGGATCATTGCCCACAATGTCTTAGATTTGGAGAAGTCATCCCTAAGTCAAAGATATATCTCAGAATGTATTTGATATACTCTCTAGAATCAATGTGCAGGAGATCAGGTCAGGCAAAAAGTTCATGGAACTCATTCAAGTCCACAAGCGTCGAGACATCATACATCGCTCGACGCCTGTGACCCAGAAGCGTTGACTCATGTCTACTACTCAAATAGACAAGGTCGCCGCTGAAGTTCTGAGACCAAGTTCGGAAGCATCGAGCCAAGTTACATTGCTCGACGCCTTGGAAAGAGAAGTGCCGACTTAACTTCAGTCAGCTCAGCGCCAACCAGAAGTGTCAAGATATGAAGGAATAGTTAAGAAGCCTCGAGCCCCTGGACGTTGCTCGACTTCTTCAAATAAAAAGCGTCGACTAAGTGATGTTTGCTCAACGCCTGAGAAGTAGGAGACGAGAGCCTCAGTCTAAGGAGTAAGCGTCGAGCATTCAAATACCGCTCGACGCCTAACTAGAAAAGCGTCGACAGAGATGTTAAGTGCTCAACGCCTTTTCTACAAATACTCTGAACTGAAGAATATCTTACACTGCTAGCTGAGCTCTTTGTTTCCATTGAAGACCGTTGAAGACATAACGTCATGCTGGCGTGGAGGAGCGTAACAGACATTGCAGATGGCGGGCTATAAATAGAAGGCATGACCTATGGGTTAGGAAGTAAGTTAAGAAGTGAAGAAAAGTTAAGTTAGAAAAGATTTTCCTATCTTTCAAAAGCCATCATCGTCTCCATCAGTTTGAGAGAAAGTTCGAGAAAGAATCTGGAGAAGTCATCTTCCCTCTCAGAACCAATCTAAACTGAAGATTTCATTCAGCAATCTGGTGCTTTATATCTCTCTCTGAAAGAAGAAGATTAAGAAGGAAGAATCTGTCTTCCTAAGAAGAGGAACAGTCATCACAACCTGTTGAATCAAGAAGATCATTTGCTGCTACTGTTCTTTTGAAGATTTCTGTCTGATCATTCAGGCAGATCAGAAGGCTCAACAATCTCAAATCTGAGTCTAAGTATTTGTTATTTTCTTTATAAATTCCTGTAGGATCTGAGTTGTCAGATCTGAGTGTAGGATCTGTCAAGGATCTGAGTTGTAGGATCAGGTGTGATCTGAGTTGTAGGATTCAGGGGTGAATCTGAGTTGTAAGCCTAGTTATAAAGGCTGAGGTAGGATCTGTATGATCTGAGTTAGAAAGATCTGTGAGATCTGAGACCGTAAGATCGGTTGTGATCTGAGCTGTAAGACCTATTTGCGGTCTGAGATCTGGAGGAGCTATAACCTCTATCTAGCACACTGCTAGAAGGGGAGAAGGGGGAAAGTGGATTACCCAAGATACGGGGAACCACTATAAAAATCTGTGTGTTCTTTTCTATGTATGTCTTTGTTTCTTGAAAGCTCTGATTAGTTTTATCTTGATTATAGTCAAGAATTGCAATAGTTTTTAAATAACCTATTCCCCCCCCCCCCCCTCTAGGTGATTAGCTACCCTTAATTAAAGTCTTTCACCTTCTGAATAGGTTGCCGCACTCTAAGCTGTCGTCGAAACCTTATGAGCTTTGGCATCAGCGTCCTTGTAGATATGACACTCTGAAGACTTGGGGCTGTATCGCTTATGTAAGGGTACAAGACCTTAAGAGATCCAAGGTGGGACCAAAAACCACAACCTGTGTTTACCTAGGGTGTGCTGAAGGATAGTGCAGCTGATAGGTTTTTTGATCTATCCTCTCACTCGGTGATAGAATCTCGTGATGCTACGTTCTTTGAAAATAAATTTGTCAAGGATCTAGGCACTAACCTATCTGGGTCTACAGACATGATTTCAGAATCTCCTGTGGTTTCCGAAGCAGGCCCCTCACACACCGCTACCCAACCGTTGGAGGATGTTCCCCATCCGCTCAGAACGTCTACAAGAGAGCGATTTCCTAAGGATTTTGGTGAACATTTTGTCACATATCACCTAGAGGATGATCCATTCTCCTACCAGGAGGCAATGCGATCTAGAGATTCAGTTAATGTGGGCAGAAGTCATTGACGATGAAATAGACTCATTGCTACAGAACAATACCCGACGTCTAGTTGACTTGCCCAAAGGCGCAAAAGTCATTGGATGTAAGTGGATACTTAAGAAGAAATTAAATAGTGATGGGTCAGTAGCCCGCTATAAGGCACGTTTGGTTGCTAAAGGCTTTAAGGAACAAGAGGGAGTGGACTACTTCGACGTCTATTCACCTGTGTGCCATCTATCGACTATTAGGATTCTTCTAGCTTTAGCCACTATCGAGAACTTCATAGTTCATCAGATGGACGTAAAGACAGCCTTCTTGAATGGAGAGCTGAACGAAGAAATCTACATGACTCAACCTGAGGGTTATGTTGTTGAAGATTCTCAGCATAAGGTGTGCAAACGAAATAAATCAATCTATGGGCTTAAACAAGCGCCTAAGATGTGGCACCTCAAGTTTGATCAAGTGGTAAAGATCCATGGATTCTAGTCCAGTCTCTCTGACAAATGCCTTTATCATCGATCAATGTTGGATAAGACAGTCATCATCTGTCTCTACGTTGATGATATGTTAATATTAGGGTCAGATCTCTCGGCAGTGAGTGATGTCAAATCCACTCTTGCGGAAGCATTCGACATGAAGGACCTCGGTCCAGTTGATACTCTTCTAGGTCTTAAAGTCTGTATCGACGAGCGTGGAGTCACACTCAGTCAGGATCACTATGTGGAGCAGTTACTGACGACCTGGGGATATGCTGATTGCAGATCAGTTGAGACACCGGTTGATCACACTATCAAGTTGAGTCCGAATGAAGGGACCACCGTTGGTCAGGTGAATTATGCTAAGATCATTGGTAGCCTCATGTATGCATCGTGCTGCACAAGGCCAGACATTGCTTACACCGTAAGTATGCTGAGTCGTTTCACGAGTAATCCAGGAAAGGAGCACTGGGATGCCCTAGATAGGCTGATGAGATACCTTAAAGGATCAAAGGATCTAGCTCTGTGCTACACTGGATATCCGCATACCGTTGAAGGTTATTCAGATGCCTCGTGGTGTTTTGAAAATTGGCAATAGTAAGTCTACGAGTGGATTCATATTCACATTGGGTGGAGCTGCTATAACGTGGAAATCAAAAAGGCAGACTTGTATAGCCTTGTCGTCTATGGAATCTGAACTATTTGCCCTGGCTTCAGCTGGTGAAGAGGCAGATTGGATTCGGAATTTGATTCTTGATATTCCACTATCTAAGTTACGAGTCAATTCGTTGAGCATGTATTGCGATAATCAAGCTGCTGTTCAGATCGTTCAAAATGCTCTCTATAATTCGAAACGGAGACATATACGACTGAGACATGCTCTGCTGAATGATCTTAAGGAGCAAGGCATTATCACCTTGGTCGATGTGCGATCAAAGGATAACTTAGCCGATCCTCTGACAAAAGGAATGCCCAAAGTCAGGTTTATCAAAACCGTGGGGGAAATGGGACTAAAGGCGATTTAGATCAGCCTTAGATTTTCGTTTTGATCAAATCTGATTTCCTTTGTCCAAAGTAAGCTTTGTTGTGTTTCATTGATGTTCTACGTTGCTGATTGTGGATCTGGTAAGTTTGCGTTCATTCCAAATTGATGAATGCGATCTCGCTAGATTCCTTCTTCCTGTGTTGAGATGGTATCATTCCAAACTTGATGGTATTCATTTTGTCATAAGGGGACAGTGACAATGACATTCCAAATTGGTACACAGATTTAGCTACGAGAGCCTACTATAAGAAGTTCATATGTCGTTTTGCTTCTTGAAACCGACAATGATTTCTCGATTAGAACACACTATTCTCGATAGTTGGAGTACTCCACACACTCAGGACTCTGGTCTTTCTACGTTCTTTTGTCGAACTAGATATACGTAAATTCAATTGTATGGATTCATTCTAATATGAAATTCATTTTCCGGATTTACAGGCACCGAAGGAATAGGAGGAGTACCTGTTGTTTAGGACATGGATGAGGATGACCTATTGGACGTCTAGTACCGACGCCTTCTCTGCGTCCATCTTATCTTTTGCTATATCATAGTTAGTAGTTCTTTTGGCTGGTGACTTGTTTGCACCATTTTCTCATTTCCTATATGCATATGTTTATGTTTTGGACACTATGGTTTTGGTAGATTGCTAGACTAGAGCTCGTACGAGACTCTGTGTTGGATCCTACTTATTTTATTAGCTTCTGTGATGGTAATTTCATTTTGTTGATTTACCCTACATAGAACTATTGTGTAGCCTGTCCATTACTGTTTTTACTCATATGTTTTGACACGTTTATGGATGATTCCTGTTGCTTGGACATTACACTTTTACCTCTTTATTGTAGTCTTGTTGGTGACGGACTATAGGTGGAGATTGTTGAGGTATGTCCGCACGTTACAGACACGATAAGGACCTGCAGGTAGCGTGTGCACCTAGGGCGTTGCCCTACTGCTGGGAGCACTATTTATATCCCATTCCAAACTCGATGGGTGACAGTAGAATGCTTTGAGCTTCTCTATTTCTAACATGCTCAAGGCCATATCCGGGGTTAGGATTGGCTAGAGCGGCTTGATGCCATATCTGGGGAAAGGATAGACTAAAGCCAGCCGATTTGTGGGGATACAAGTCGGTATAGAAAATGAAAAGATATTTACTCTTGTACGCCTCCGATTTCTAGCGATATTGAAATCAAATTTATGTAAACACTTTTTATATAATGCAATTATGTCTCTATTTGTGTTTACTTGATTTCTTTCATTTGGCATAAATTTTATTATTGCAAATTACTTTTTGCTAAATTGTTATTTTGCTCACATTTATTCCTAAACAATTTAGTAATTTCCTTACAATTATAAAAAGAATTTTTATTCCCTTATTCACCCCCTCCCTCTAAGGGCGCCTATCGATCCAACAACATTATCTCTGTCAACATGATCAGGGATCACCCTCCCCAAGAAGAAATAATGACTGAACATAAGAATGTCTGCTTGCAGTTAGCTCCATTACACTACTTTTGCAGTTAGTTTCATATGTCTTTGCCTCATGTAGATGAGTAGTTTTCTTATAAGACTTTCAACTTTGAAGCAGGGAATAGATGCCGAAATGACACTATCTCCATTCAAGTCAGTTGCGATTAGTGTCCTCCATTGTTCATTTCATTCTGGAATCTGGTAAGATATTTTTTTTCATCACAATATGCAATTTCCATTTCTAGGCATCCATGTTATGCTCTTTCACTAGATTTATTCAATTCTTCTTTGGTGTAGATGTTCATACACTTAATCTCTAAATTATTTATAGGCCTCTTAAAATTTATCCATTACTTGTGATGCTGAAACCAAAGCATGTTCTGGCTCATTCATCCACCCCTTAATTCTCTTTGTTACTCCATTAAACCGAAATGTAATTTTCTAACTCAATTTTTTTTCATGCCATCCATGGAGATATAAAGTATCTCTATACTTCTTGAGGCGGCAATAATTAGATTACTTTTTGGCTATGCTTGAAGGTCATAATAATTAAAAAAATTCTCTCTGTATTTTCTCTTTGCCAACTCTTAGTTTACTCTATCTCCTCTTTTGGTATTTTTGGTTACTGCGGTTAACTTCAGATTACTCAATATAACTAACAATATTATATATCTCAATTTCTTTGGAAGGATAAAAACAAAGTTTTTTCTAATAATAATAATATATGATTTTGCTAACACAAAAAATATGAGTGTAAAACAGTCATAGTTAATTGATGTTTCTTGGAACAGATGGAGTGATCGGCATCGGAATCACGACAATTGCTGCTGGACTCATGGTTGGCGGAATTTTTGTTGACGTAGCTCGGAAGAGATGAATGCTAAGTTGGTTGTGCAGTTTGTTATGGTAAATAATTTGTATAATATTCTTGATAATTAGAAGGTGGAAATTATAGAAATATTGTCAAATAGTAGAAGTAAGGGCCCATCCATTATATTAAAGCGCACTTAGTGCGGTTGTAAATGCCATCTCTAATCTGGAGACGCGACCCGTATACAAAAATTCCTCAAACCAATGGGGGCCCACTGAACAAATTGGAGGGTCTTTTGGATTTCCCCGGTATAGAACCACTTTGTTGGAGTGGTGCCCGACCTCAATTTGAGGCGAGACTACTCTGATTAGGTGAAGATGCAAATTCAAGCTAGCTTGGGCTAGCATGATTGGTCAATTTGAGGAACTGACTCAATGAGTGGGTACACGGGAGACCCCTTGTTGGAATATTGTATAGAATATTTCTAAATATGTATATATTTTTTCAGAAAACAAGCAATAAATTTAAACATAACACAATATATATAATTTAGAATCGAGCATGGCGTGTGGTCACTGCCATAAAGAAGTTGCACCAACCTCCGACAGGATTTTTCACTGATGCTCACACCTCCAAGGTACAACACCCAGCTAGATACCGAGAACTCTGATGTGCGCGGACACCGAAGAAGCACAAAGCACCCTGAACTTCCACTTGATGAAGCAAATATTAAGAAAGCGGAATAGCCAAAACCGCAGTAAGAACGAGACAGATTAGTGCAGGTTTTTTCTGAGAGCGTCTTTAAAAAGAATCAGAAAATCTCGTAAAATAGGAGTCTCGTAAAACGGTAAGAAATTAATCACGCAATAATAACAACGGATTATAATTAGTAAGTTTTTTTTAATCGTGGAGAGAAACGTTGGATTTCCAACGTATAACAGTAAAGACAAGAAAACGCGTAAAAGCAGTTAGAAAATTACGCGTAATAAATGTAAAGAAAACGCAAAATGACAGAGGTCGCGTCGAATTCATATCGACATTGTGTTGAGCTCGTATCAAGGCCACTCGACATTGCGTCAAATTTTTGTCGATGGGTCGAAATCATATCAACGCTACTCGACAGTTACGTCGAGTTATTATCAACGAAAGTCGAGTCAAGTAAAGGATGCGTCGATTTCATATCGATGCAAATCCAAGTTACTAGGACTTCCATTCGACGCAAGTCTAGGTGCTTGGAATTCTATTCGAAGCAGCTTAACTTCAATATTTTTATCAAAACAAGTTGGCTTGACTATAATCAGGTAGTTCAAGAGTGGTGGGATCGACGAATCCGCCATCTCCCCGCACCACATTAGGATTAGAGATGCACACCAAGCCACCAATCACCTTTAAAATCAAACATCACCACGGGGAACAACTGTAGTTGTCAAAACCACAGGCTTAGAAAGTTGGCGGTGCCCCAATAAACTCTCGATCTCGACGTGATGCAAGAACGAGCGTTGTGCCGACATCGGGCATGTGAATGCTATCTTCACAGTATTGAGAAAAAAGGTGAACCTTAAATCAACAGGGAAAGAGGGCCCAATGCTGAAGCCTGCCTCCCTTCATTGGAGCCCGCCTCCCGTCGTTGGAGCCGCTTGAACAATCATCAAGGCCCGTAATGAATAAACCGTCGTCGGGGCCGGTAAGAATATTTATCTTAATTTATTATAATTTTAAAAATTATTTATGAAATATGTTTGATATTTATTTACAAAAACATTTATGCAATACTTTTTAGTAAATTTTAAAACAATTTAATTATTGATAATTTATTAAATGTTGAGTTATTACAAAAAATATAGTTACTCGATTAATTGATAATATCTCCACGTTAAAAATTCGATATAAAATTAATTAAAATAATTTTATCAATACATTACTTTTGAAAATAGTAATACAAAAAATAAGATATTAATTATAATTTTAATTAATTTTTATTTAATGCAACTAATATAATTGGTAAGATTTGTTGGAAGAACAGAAATAAGTAATAGAAATATTTGTAAATCTATTTATATAAAAAATATAAAATTAATTTATTTATAAAAGTTTTTATTTTTATTTTCTACGTGCTAAAGAAGACCGTTAACTGCCTTGTATGTGCGTCTCTTTCGGCCAGGAGGAGGCTCGGGAACTCGAGCGTTTGTGCTCGGGGGCGTGGCGACGATTCTTTTGTATCTCTTTCGGCCAGGAGGAGGCTCGGAACCTGGTGGGTTTTGGGGGCGGCGATTCTTACTTTGGATCCACTGTCGAGCAACGCCTCCATGATCTCTTTTTTTTTTTATCTCGAGCAACGCCGCCAGATCTCTTTTTTTTTTTTTTATCTCGAGCAACTCCACCTTCACATTTCTTCTCTCAAACGCAGCTCCCTAACAGATCTCGCCACTGAGCTTGTGTGTTCTCTTATCCCACTGATTCTAATCGGTGTTTCCTATTTCACACTTTTTGCTTTTACACGCACTCCTCCCTGAAGTAGAAGTTGCATCCCCACCTTCTTTGTCCTACATTCGGGATTTTCTTGACTCCAGATTTCAAAGCATCGTCGTTTACTTCATACACGGAACCCATCTAATGCTTCTTTCTTCAATGGTAGGTATGATTTCAAGTATTTTGCTCCTCTTCCCCCATTTCTCAGGTTCTGTGCAGTATCAAAGCGTCTCTTTTGTTCAGGAGGAGGCTCGGGACCTGGAGGGTTTTGGGGGTGGCATTTTTTAGACATTTTTTTCTCGCATTTTGTATTGGATTACTTGTGATTCTTGAATCAGCATTTTGTGTCTCTTTCGGCCAGGAGGAGGCTCGGGACCTGGTGGGTTTTGGGGGCGGCGATTTTTTACTTTGGATCCACTGTCGAGCAACGCCTCCAAATCTCTTTTTTCATCTCGAGCAACTTCACCTTGACATTTCTTCTCTCAAACGCAGCTCCCTAACAGATCTTGCCACTGAGCTTGTGAGTTCTCTTATCCAACTGATTCTAATCGGTGTTTCCTATTTCCCACTTTTTGCTTTTACACGCACCCTGAAGTTGAAGTTGCATCCCCCACCTTCTTTGTTCTACAGTCGGGATTTTTCTTGACTCCAGATTTCAAAGCATCGTCGTTTACTTCATACACGGAGCCCATCTAATGGTTCTTTCTTCAATGGTAGGTATGATTTCAAGTATTTTGCTCCTCTTCCCCTATTTCTCAGGTTCTGTGCGGTATCAAAGCGTCTCTTTTGTCCAGGAGGAGGCTCGGGACCTGGATGGTTTTGGGGGTGGCATTTTTTAGACATTTGTTTTCTCGCATTTTGTATTGGGGATTAGGTTTAGTTTTCCAATACAAATTTGGTTTTTGATGGAGGATGTGCTTCCCGTATCGATGTGGCTCTTGGTACCAACAAATCAAGGATATCTCTGGATTTTGCTGGTGCACCAGGGCTATCTCTTATTTTATCTAGCTCTTACCAGGTAATTGGCAAGGAAATAGCTGTTACTTTTAAATTGTAAATTTTCATGTTTTCTTCAAGGATGACAAAAAGATAGTAGAGCAGATAACATATACTGATATTAGAGGTTAGTGAGGGTTGTAGGAGGTGAATGACGTCTAGTAGCTATTAAGAGAATTTTTCCATGTTCTCTTTTCTATTATATGTTTGGACACAAGTGATGGTGTCACCATCTTCAATTAAAGGTGGTTACTCCATCTTACGCACATGTTAATATGCCTCTAAGCAGCAGACCAAGGCCCTTACTTTTTCCACAAGTAGGAATTGCTATGATTTGGTGGATGAATCTGTGCTACTGAGTACACATGGTCAAATCAATCAATTTTGATTACAATGATGAGAAGAAAATACTATAGCTAAAATACATGTTATTATGTGCTTCTACCCTAACCCTTATATGATGTAGCTCATCTCATGTGATATTGTCATGTACGAGTTATGTTGTGCATGCAGGGTTGTCAGTCAGGTTGAGTATCCTTAACTTGTTGACTTGAGAGTACTTCTCTTGGACCTTGTTGCACAACTTGTAGGTGCTTTATCAAGGATCAGGTATGTTAAAACATTCTTCTTATTTATGGAATTATCTTCTTGTTTATAGCTCAAAATTCCCGGCAATTCTTACTTGAAAAAGTTTAGAGTGGCTCAATCCGTTGTTTAATTGTAAATTCACAACTTTTTACTTATCTAATTGAATTTATAAAAGTTTAAAATGTACATCTTCAAATTTTGTTTTTTTTGATATTTTTAATGCCAACAAAAAAGTGTTGACTAGAAGCAAATACCAAATAGTTGACATAAGGCTAATGATGAAGATGATGAGATTAGTTATTAGCCAACAAAAAGTGTTGACTAGAAGAAAATACCAAATAGTTGACATAAGGCTAATGATGAAGATGATGAGATTAGTTATTATGATATGCTTGAGTGTTATTTTTTATTATCTCGTGCGAAAATGGCTAAAGAATTGCTAGGTGGTTGCAAGGTTTTTATCAATTAGTGATAGTGCATGTGGTCCCTGATACAATGTGCATGACGACATTACTTTGCCTTAGAAGAGTAGCCGATCTAACAACATCGTATACGGAAAGAGATTGCTCCTTCCGTGTATTCCCCCCTCTTTTTCTTTGTTGATGTTAATTGGTATTCCTAGAACCGTTTGCAATCTTCAGCTTGCATTCTATCTCCCGTCTCAATGAATCATACACGTAGGACACCAAAAGACCGTATGTTTTAATAGATAATTTAAACTCACGAATTCTTATAATACCGTTTAATTACGATCATGTGATTATTATAATTTTATCTAAGTTAATTACCAAGGATTTCTTCATAATATAATCCCACAATCAGAACTCTTATTAGGCTCTCGTAGCCTTATGCACTTAACATAAATCCCGAGCCACTACACCTATAACCAGTTGGCTTTAAGTTGAATGCTTAGATTCTAATATGGTTTCATTGACAGATGTTATTTATGAAAATGACAAATGATGTGATACTTTATATTTTCTTAGGAACATTTGTCTTTTGAGAACTTTTCCTTAGAAGAGTAGTCGATCCAACGACATCCCAACTGAAAGAGATTGCTCCTTCCGTGTATTTCCCCCTCTCTTCTCTTTGTTGATTTTAATTTGGTATTCCTAGAGGTATTTGCAATCTTTAGCTTACATTCTATCTCCCGTCTCAATGAATGATACATGTAGGATACCACAAAGCTCTATGTTTTAATAGATAATTTTAAAACTCTTGATTTCTTATAGTACCATTTCATTACTATCATGTGATTATTACAATTTTAAATAAGTTAATTACCAAGGATTTCTTCGTAATATAATCCCACAATCGAAACTCCTATGAGGCTCACGTAGCCTTGTGAACTTAACATAAATCCCGAGCCACTACGCCTATAATCAATTGGCTTTAAGTTGAATGCTTAGATTCTAATATGGTTTCATTGATAGATGTTATTTATGACAAATGACAAATGATTTAGTACTTTATATTTGCTTAGGATCATTTGTCTTTTTCAATACGCGCTTCTATAAAAAATGACAGTCTTATAATATATGTAGTTTCAGTTGATGATGGAACAAAGAAAGTCTCCATTGTTTCCTTTCCCTTGTTGATTGGTTCTCGCTTCTAGCATTTATTCACTGTCTCTTCCCCACTACTTATCTTTTTTTTTTACCAAAAAATGGAAAGTAAGATTATATGTTTTTTAGGTTATAATATGGACATATAGCATGTAAAGATTGTCTCACACGTCGAGTTTCTCATTATACAAGGCACTGACTTTCATATTTTAATCCTATGAAATAATTTTGTGACAGGAAAACATTGTTGATGCAATCATATTTTCTGCATAATAAAGTCTGAGAATAATTCAGTAAGTCTTTTGTTCCTCCAAAATCCAATTTGCTTTTCTAGATTTCACCTTCTAGTGATGTGATATTTAATACATCTTTTCTATTTGCTTGATATCCTAATATTTCTACATAAAACATTATCAGTCTTCTCCTGGATCCTCATTTGTTGAACTATTGAAAGCCTTTCTTTGGGCTTTCATAGATTTTGTCCTCTTGATGTAAGATTTAATGCTTTCTTGCTTGTCCACCTTCTTAATTTCTATACATCACATTAACAGTATTATTTCTCTTGAATGCCATTTGTTGAACTACTGAAAGCCTTTATTTGGGCTTTCATAGATTTTGTCCTCTTGATGTAAGATTTAATGCTTTCTTGCTTGTCCGCCTTCTTAATTTCTATACATCACATTAACAGTATTATTTCTCTTGAATGCCATTTGTTGAACTACTGAAAGCCTTTATTTGGGCATTCATTGATTTTGTCCTCTTGATGTAAGATTTAATGCTTTCTTGCTTGTCTGCCTTCTTAATTTCTATACATCACATTAACAGTTTTATCTCTCCTGAATGCATTGGTTGAACTATTGAAAGCCTTTCTTTGGTGGTTGAACTATTGAATGCTTTCTTGCTTGTCTGTCTTTCTTTGTTTTCCTGTTATGATGGAAACAACCACTATTTTTTATTTCTTGATTCAATCATGTTTGTTTGGTTTCATCTTTACCCTTTAAAATCATGTTTTTATGAGTATACATCTATTTTTGAGGCTCTTACATAATCTACTTTAGATCCGGTTTGAGACCTTACATATATTCATTTTGTTATTTTTAGATGGTGGATCCTCTTTGGTCTTCGTAACGGCGATGGAGACCTGTCTTGAAAGGGAAGAGTTTGCAAAAGTGGATGATCTCCGTAAAGGTTCGTCCCCTTCTGTTCTTTTTTTTAATTTATGAGTATTCATCTATTTTTGATGCTCTTATATATTCTAATTTAGATCTGCTTTGAAACCATACTTATCATAGGGGCGGAGTCCCGTGCCGTTTGACGGCGATTTAATCCCAAAACATACACACGCACGCTTAAACTATTTGTCTAAAAATCATCGTATGCCCTGATCGTGCAACAAAAATAATCTTTTGCTTCATGGACAATCAGAATGTCGTCATCCCCTGACGAATGTCGTCGTCCCCGACGAATGTCGCGGCTCCTGACAAATGTCGTTGGCCTTGACGAATGTGCCCGACCACCGTCGAATGTGGCCGCCCGCCACGACAAATGTCACCCCTACGATAAATGACGCCGACCACAACAAATGCCTCCCCTCCATGACAAATGCCGCCCCTCCACGACAAATGCCGCCGCCCATGACAAATGTCGCCCACTCGACAAATGGCGCCGCCCACGATAAATGCCGCCCCCACGACAAATGGCGCCGCCCACGACAAATGCCGCCCCCACGACAAATGCCGCCCCCACGATAAATGGCGTCGCCCATGACAAATGTCGCCCCCACGACAAAGTGCTGCCCACGACAAATTATAATTTTTTGAAAGCTAAGGGGTTGAAAATTTTTATAGGAATTATTGTTGAAATAAGAACTGCATCTATTCTCATTCTTAATTATGTGTAATTTAGCTCCAAAATAGTGTGACCACCTTAACTGCATCTATTTTCATTCTTAATTAGGCATTTTGAATAAGTCAAGTACATGCATAAGATGTTGCGCCCGCTAAGGTGCAGGTGCAACCCACTTAGATGTGAGCTCAGCCTGTTTTGATGAGGGTGTATCCCGCTTAGATGCAACGTCCGTTAGGTCCTACATCATGGAAGCTTTCTCTCGAGGTGTTTTAGCACAGCCGACCAGAGTTTAGCCAAGAATTACACTATCCAGAGTCATGAGAGTGTGTACATCGAAGAACGTGGTGTTCAAAGGAGATCTCTGTTTGGGTCGCCAAGTGTTGCCGACCGTTGAATGTTGCCACCCACGACAAATGTCGCATGCCGTGAGAAATGTTTCACCCAGGACAAATGTCGCCCCCATGACAAATGTCGCCCCCACGACATTTGTCGCCCCCACGACATTTGTCGCCCCCACGACAATTGTCAGCCCCCACGACCATTGTCGGACCCCACGACAATTGTCGCCCCACGACAATTGTCTCCCCCACGACAATTGTCTCCCTCACGATCAATGTCGCCCCCCACGACCAATGTCGCCCCCACGACAATTGTCACCCCCACGACAAATGTCGCCACCCACGCCATTGCACTCACGTAGAGTCGGAGACCCGTGCCTATTACTCGCATATATATATATATGTATATATATGTCTATATATATATGTACATATATATACATATATGTACATATATATACATATATGTACATATATATACATATATGTACATATATATACATATATGTACATATATATACATATATGTACATACATATATGTACATATATGTATATATATATACATATATGTACATATATATACATATATGTACATATATGTACATATATGTACATATATGTACATATATGTACATATATGTACATATATGTACATATATGTACATATATGTACATATATGTATATATATGTACATATATGTATATATATATACATATATGTACATATATGTATGTACATATATGTATATATATGTACATATATGTATATATATGTACATATATGTATATATATATTTATATATATATGTATGCATGTATACTATTAAGTACCCAAAGTTTTCTTGTGAGTTAGGATAATTATAGATTGTGAACAATTAGTTAAAGCAACAAATTCTATAGCTAAATTGATTGTAAAATAAGGTAAATCACTCAAATAAGAAATCACAATAACATTGAACTCAAATATTTGGTTTATGACCTTCTGTCGTCTCCCACTCCATCGTCATCCCATGAAGCACCGAAACCCCATCCTCTCCCGTGCGCCTCCATCACGCCCTCTCCGTCATTCCCCAATCCATTGTCGTCCCCCCCGCCCTGCCGCCTCCTCCCGTCCTTCCCCAATCCATATGTCGCCCTCTGCCCAGTGCGCCTCCTCCCGTCATTCCCCAATCCATATGTCGCCCCTCCCCCCGTCATCTCTCCCCCCTCGCCGTCCTCCTCCAAAGAACCCCCACTCCCAAAAGCCCCCTCTATCATTCCTCCCTCTGTTGCCCCTCCTCCGTCGTCGCCCCCCTTCATCATTGTCTCCCCCCTCCGTTTTCATCCCTCGAAGCCTCCGAAGCTTCGTCCTCCGTCGTGACCCTCCATTTCTTCCTCTCCTCCGTCATCGTTCCCCAAAGACCCGTCCTTTTTCGCTGCGCCTCCCCCTCCATTGCCCCGACGGAGCAGCGCATGACAGAGGAGGGCTTGGCAGAGTTGGGCCCGATTTCGGTTGTCTTCACCTCCTCCGTTGTCGTCCCCCCTTTGTCATAGCCCGCCTCCATTAGAGTTCCCCTCTCCATCACAATCTACCCTGTCATAGTGCGCCCTTCGTCGTTGTCCCTTGAAGCATCAGAATTCTCGTCCTCTGTTGTGATTCTCCTTCTTCCTTCCCTCCTCCATCGTTGTCGCTCGATGCCTCCGAATTCACGTTCTCTTTTGTGATAGTCAAGTTCCTATTCACATCGTTGAGAATCCCGTGTTTCATGAACACACAAAACACATCATCCACAATCCTAAATCAGTAATCAGCAATCCTAAATCCTAAATCTGCAATCCTAAATCTTAAATCCTAAATCCGCAATCATAAATCTTAAATCCTAAATTCCGCAATCCTAAGTCCTAAAGCCGCAATCCCAAATCCTAAATCCGCAATCTTAAATCTTAAATCCTAAACCCGCAATCCAAAATCCCTTAAATTCTAAATCTGCAATCCTAAATTCTAAATCCGCAATCCTAAATCCTAAATCCGCAATCCTAAATCAACAATCCTAAATCCGCAATCCTAAATTCTAAATCTGCAATCCCAAATCCCAAATCCTAAATCCACAATCCACAATCCTAAATCCTTAATCCGCATTCCTAAATCCGTAATCTGCAATCCCAAATCCCAAATCCACAATCCACAATCCACAATCCTAAATCTTAAATCCGCAATCCTAAATCCTAAATCCGCAATCCTAAATCCGAAATGCTAAATCCGAAATCCTAAATCCTAACCTGTATCCACAATCCTAAATCCTTAAATCAACAATCCTAAATCCTAATTTCTAATTGCTAAATCCGCAATCCTAATTCTTAAATCTTAAATCCACAATCCAAAATCCGCAATGCTAAATCCAAAATCCGCGATCCTAAATCCTAAATCATTAATCCGCAATCCTAAATCCTAAATCCACAATCCGCACTCCTAATCAATCCTAAATCCGCAACCCAAAATCACAAATTCTAAATCTGCAATCTTAAATCCTGAATCCTAAATCCTAAATCTGCAATTCTAAATCCGCAATCCTAAATCCTAAATCCGCAATCTTAAATTCTAAATTTGTAATCCACAATCCACAATCCACAATCCTAAATCCGTAATCCTAAATCCTAAATCCGCAATCTACAATCCTAAATCCGCAATCCTATATCCTAAATCCCAAATCCTTAATTCACAATCTTAAATCAGCAATCCTAAATCCTAAATCCGCAATCCTAAATCCTAAATACTAAATCCTAATTCCTAAATCATAAATCATAAATCCTAAATCCGCAATCCTAAATCCTAAATTCTAAATCTGCAATCCTAAATCCTAATTTCACAATCCTAAATCCTAAATCCGCATTTCGCAATCCTAAATTCTAATCCACAATCCGTAATCCTAATTCCTAAATCCGCAAACCGAAATCCTAAATCTAGCAATCCTAAATCCTAAATCCAAAATCATAAAACTAAATCCTAAATCCGCAATCCTAAATACTAAATCCATAATCCTAAATCCTAATTACACAACCCTAAATCCTAAATTCCGCAATCCTAAATCCTAAATCCTGCAATGCTAAATCCTAAATCCACAATCCTAAATCTGCAATCCTAAATCGTAAATCCGCAATCCTAAATCTTAAATCCTTAATCCGCAATCCTAAATCCTAAATCCGCAATCCTAAATCCTAAATCCAAATCCACAATCCACAATCCGCAATCCGCAATCCGCAATCCTAAATCCTAAATCCTAAATCATATATCCTAAATCCGCAATCCTAAATCCCATAAATCCTAAATATGCAATCCTAAATCCTAAATCTGCAATCGTAAATCTTAAATCCGCAATCCTAAATCCTTAATCCTAAATCAACAATCCTAAATCCTAAATACGTAATTCATAATCCTAAATCCTAAATCCTAAATCCTAAATTCTAAATCCGCAATTCTAAATTCTAAATTCTAAATCCTAAATCATAAATCCTAAATCCTAAATCCGCAATCCTTAATTCTAAATCCGCAATTCGCAATTCCTAAATCCTAAATCCACAATCCACAATCCTAAATCCACAATTCTAATCCTAAATCCTAAATCCGCCATCCTAAATCTGCAATCATAAATCCTAATCATGTATCTACAACCCTAAATCCTAAATCCTAATTCCTAAATGCGTAATCTTAAATTCTAAATGCTAAAGTTCGCAATTCTAAATCCTAAATCAGCAATGGTAAATCCAAAATCCGCGATCCTAAATCCTGAATCCTAAATCTGCAATCCTAAGTTCACAATCTGCAATGCTAAATCATAACCCGCAATCCTAAATCCTAAAACCGCAATCCTAAATCTGCCATCCTAAATCCGCAATCATAAATCCTATATCTTAAATCCGCAATCCTAAATCCTAAATCAATAATCCACAATCCACAATCCACAATCCACAATCCTAAATCCTAAATCATACATCCTAAATCCGCAATCCTAAATCTGTAATCCTAAATCGCCTAAATCCAAAATCTGTAATTCTAAATCCTAAACCCGCAATCCTAAATCCTAAATATTAAATCCGTAATCCGCAATCCTAAATTAACAATCCTAAATTCGTAATCCTAAATCCTAAATTCTAAATTCGCAATCCTAAATCCTAAATACGCAATCCTAAATCCTAAATCCAAAATCCATAATTCGCAATCCTAAATCCTAAATCCTAAATCGACAATCCACAATCCTAAATCCTAAATTCTAAATCCTAAATCCCATATCAGCAATCCTAAATACTAAATTTGCAATCCTAAATCCTTAATACGCAATCCTAAATCCTAAATCCGTAATCCTAAATCTTAACTTCTAAATTCGTAATCCTAAATCCGAAATCCGCAATCCTAATTCCTAAATCATAAATCTGCAATCCTAAATCCTAAATTCACAACCCTAAATCCTAACTCCTAAATTCGCAATCCTAAATTCGCAATCCTAAATCCTATATCCTAAATCCGCAATCCTAAATCCGTAATCCGCAATCCTAAATCCAAAATCCACAATCCTAAATTCTAATCTAAAATCTAATATCCAAAGTCCACTAATCCTTAATCCTAAATCTGCAATCCTAAATCCTAAATCTTAAATCTTCAATCCTAAATCGTAAATCGTAAATCCTCAATCCTAAATCTTAAATCCTAAATTCTATATCCTAAATTTTAAATCCGCAATCCTAAATTCTAAATCCTAAATCTGCAATCTTAAATCCTAAATTCGTAATCCTAAATCCATAATCCTAAATCCTAAATCCGCTATCCTAAATCCTATATCCGCAATCCTAAATCCTAAATCCGCAATCCTAAATCTACAATCCTAAATCCTAAATCTATATTTCTAAATCCTAAATCCGCAATCCTAAATCTTAACTCCTAAATTCGTAATCCTAAATCCTAAATCTGTAATCCTAAATCCTAAATACTGCAATCCTAAATCCTAAATACGCAAATCCTAAATTCTAAATCATAAATTCAAAATTCACAATCCTAAATCCTAGATCTACAATCTTAAATCCTAAATCCTAAATCCTAAATCTTAAATCCTAAATCCGCAATCCTAAATCTTACATCCTAAATTCGCAATCCTAAATCCGCAATCCTAAATCCTAAATCCGCAATCCTAAATCGTAAATCCTAAATCCGCAATCCTTAATCCGCATTCCTAAATCCGCAATCCTAAATCCGTAATACTAAATCCTAAATCCTAAATTTGCAATCCTAAATCCTAAATTCGCAATCTTAAATCTACAATCCACAACCATAAATCCACAATCCACAATCCTAAATCCGAAATCCACAATCCTAAATTCTAAATCCTAATTCGTAATTCCTAAATCCGCAATCCTAAATACTAAATCCTAAATAATAAATCCACAATCCTAAATCCAAATCCTAAATCCTAAATTTGCAATCCTAAATCCATAATTCTAAATCCTAAATCTGCAATCCTAAATCCTAAATATATAATCCAGAATCCTAAATCCACAATCCGCAATCCTAAATCCTAAATGCGCAATACTAAATCCGCAATCCTAAATCTGCAATCTGCATTCCTGAATCCGAAATTCGCAATCCGGAATTCGCAATGCTAAATCTTAAATCCTAAATTCTAAATCCTAAATCCGCAATACTAAATCCTAAATCCGCAATACTAAATCCTAAATCCGCAATACTAAATCCTAAATCCACAATCCTAAATTATAAATTCTAAATCCTGAATCCGCAATCCTAAATCCTAAATCCACATTCCTAAATCCTAATTCCTAAATCCTAATTCCTAAATCCACAATCCTAAGTTCTAAATGCTAAATCCGCAATCCTAAATGTTAAATCCTAAATACGCAATCCTAAATCTAAAATCCGCAATCCTAAATCTTAAATTCGCAATCCTAAATCCTAAATCCGCAATCAAAAATCCTAAATCCGCAATCCTAAATCCTCAATCATAAATCCTAAATACTAAATCCGCAATCCACAGTCCTAATACCTAAATCCGCAATCCTAAATCCCAAATCCTAAATCATATATCCTAAATCCACAATCCACAATCCTAAATCCACAATCCTAATTCCTAAATCCGCAATCCTAAATCTTAAATCTTAAATCTTATTCCTAAATTCGCAATCCTAAATCCCCTAAATCTTAAATCTGCAATCATAAATCTTAAATCCACAATCCTAATTCCTAAATCCTAAATCTTAAATCCACTATTCACAATCCTAAATCCGAAATCCTTAATCCTAAATCAACAATCCTAAATCCTTAATCCTAAATCCTAAATCCCTAATTCTAAATTAGAAATCCTAAACCATAAATCCACAATCCTAAATCCGCAATCTTAAATCCTAAATACGCAATCCTAAATCCTAAATCCGCTATCCTAAATCCTAAATCCGCAATCCTAACTCCTAACTCCTAAACCCACAATCATAAATCCCAAATTCGCAATCCTAAATCCGCAATCCTAAATTCTAAATCCTAAATCCTAAATCCTAAATGCGCAATCATAAATCCAAATTCCAAATTCCGCAATCCGCAATCTTAAATCCACAATCCACAATCCACAATCCACAATCCGCAATCCTAAATCAAAAATCCGAAATCAGAAATCCAAAATCCTAAATTCGCAATCATGAATTCTAAATCCTAAATTCGTAATCTGTAATCCTAAATCCTAAATTCTAAATTCGTATTCCTAAATCCGCAATCCTAAATCCGCAATCCTAAATCCTAAATTCGCAATCCTAAATCCGATATTCGTAATCATAAATCATAAATCTGCAATCCTAAATCCTAAATCTTCAATCCTAAATCCTAGATACTAAATCCGCAATCCTAAATTGTAAATCCACAATCCACAATCCTAAATCCGTAATCCTAAATCTTAAATCCTAAATCCACAATCCAAAATTCCCTAAATCCTAAATTCACAATCCTAAATCCTAAATCAGCAACCCTAAATCCTAAATCCTAAATCCGCAATCTTAAATCCGCAATTCTAAATCCGCAATCCTAAATCCGCAATCCGCAATCAATCCTAAATCCTAAATCCGAAATCCTAAATCCTAAATTCACAATCATGAATTCTAAATCCTAAATTCGTAATCCGTAATCCTAAATCCTAAATCTGCAATCCTAAATTCTAAATCCTAAATTCTAAATTCATATTCCTAAATTCTACATCCTAAATTCTACATCATAAATCCGCAATCCTAAATCCTAAATCCGCAATCCTAAATCCGGAATCCGTAATCATAAATCTTAAATCTGCAATCCTAAATCCTAAATCTGCAATCGTAAATCCTAGATACTAAAATCGCATTCCTAAATCCTAAATCCGCAATCCTAAATCTAATCGCAATCCTAAATCTTAAATTCGCAATCCGCAATCCAAAATCCCCTAAATCCTAAATTCGCAATCATAAATCATAAATCAGCAATCCTAAATCCTAAATACTAAATCCGCAATCCTAAATCCGCAATCTGCAATCCTAAATCCTAAATCTGCAATCCGCAATCCATAATCCTAAATCCTAAATCTGCAATCCGCAATCCATAATCCTAAATCCTATATCCGCAATTCTAAATCCTAAATCCACAATCCGCAATCCTAAATCCTAAATACGCAATCCTAAATCCTAACTCCTAAACCCACAATCCTAAATCCTAAATTCGCAATTCTAAATCCGCAATTCTAAATTCTAAATCCTAAATCCACAATCCTAAATCCTAACACAATCCTAAATCCTAATGCAATCATAAATCCAAAATCCAAAATCCAAAATCCAGAATCCGCAATCTAAAAGTCTAAATTCTAAATCCACAATCCACAATCCGCAATCCTAAATCCAGAATCCGAAATCTTAAATCCTAAATCCGCAATTCATAAAATCCTAAATCCTAAATGCATAATCCTAAATCCTAAATCTGCAATCCTAAATTCTAAATTCTAAATCATAAATCCGTATTTCCTAAATTCTACATCCGAAATCCTAAATCCGCAATCCTAAATTCTAAATCCCATAAATCCTAAATCATGCAATCCTAAATTCTAAATCCGCAATCCTAAATCCTAATTCTTAAATCTGTAATCCTAAATCCTTAATCCACAATCATAAATCCTAAATCCTCAATCCTAAACCCTTAATCCAAAATCAGCAATCCTAAATCCTAAAGTCGCAATCCGCCATCCTAAATCATAAATCCGCAAACTGCAATCCTAAATCCACAATCCTAATTCCTAAATTCGTAATTCTAAATCATAAATCATAAATCCGCAATCCTAAATCCTAAATCCGCAATCCTAAATCCGCAATCCGTAATCTTAAATCCCAAATCCGTAATCTTAAATCATAATCTTAAATCTGCAATCTTAAATCCTAAATTCGCAATCCGTAATCCTAAATCCGTAATACGCAATCCTAAATCCTAAATCATTCGCAATCCTAGATCGTAAATCCTAAATCCTAAATCCACATTCCGCAATCATAAATCCTAAATCCGCAATCCTAAATCCTAAATCTGCAATCCTAAATCCTAAATCCAAAATCATAAATCCAAAATACGCAATCCTAAATCCTAAATCCGCAATCCTAAATCCGAAATCCGCATTCCCAAATCCATAATCCACAATCCTAATTCCTAAATCTGCAATCCTAAATTCGCAATCCTAAATCCGCAATCCTAAATCATAAATCCCATTAATCCTGAATCTACAATCCTAAATCCTAAATCCGCAATCCTAAATCCTAAATCCTAAATCTTAAATCCGCAATCCTAAATCTTTAATCCTAAATCCTAAATTCGTAATCCTAAATCTTTAATCCTAAATTCTAAATCCGTAATCCTAAATCCTAAATAGTGCAATCCTAAATCCTAAATCCGCAATTCTAAATCCTAAATCCTAAATCCGCAATTCTAAATTCTAAATCCTAAATCCACAATCATAATCCTAAATACTAAATCCGCAATCCTAAATCTGCAATCCTAAATCTTTAATCCTAAATTCTAAATCCGCAATCTTAAATTCTAAATTATAAATCTGCAACCTTTAATCCTAAATCCTATATCTGCAATCCTAAATCCTAAATCCTATATCTGCAATCCTAATCCTAAATCCTAAATTCTAAATCCACAATCTACAAACCTAAGTCCTAAATCCGCAATCCTATATTCTAAATCTGCAATCCCCAAATCCAAAATCCACAATTAACAATCCTAAATCTGCAATCCTAAATCTGCAATCCTAAATCCGCAATCCTAAATCTGCAATCCTAAATCCTAACATGTATCCACAATCCTAAATCCTAATTCAACAATCATAAATCATAATTCCTAAATTCTAATTTCTAAATCCGCAATCCTAATTCTTAAATCCTAAATCCACAATCCTAAATCCGCAATGCTAAATCCAAAATCCACGATCCTAAATCCTTAATCCGCAATCCTAAATCCACAATCCTAAATCCACAATCCTAAATCCTAAATCCACAATTCACACTTCTAAATCCTAAATCCGCAATGCAAAATCCAAAATCCTTAATCTGCAATCCTAAATCCTGAATCCGAAATCTTAAATCCTAAATCTGCAATCATAAATCCGCAATCCGCAATCCTAAATCCTAAATCCTAAATCCGCAATCCTAAATCTTAAATCCTAAATCCGCAATCATAAATCCTAAATTCGTAATCCACAATCCTAAATCCGCAATCCTAAATCCTAAATCCGCAATCCTAAATCCTAAATCCGCAATCTACAATCATAAATCATAAATCCACAATCCTATATCCTAAATCCGCAATACTATATCCTAAATCCTTAATCCACAATCTTAAATCCTAAATCTGCAATCCTATATCCGCAATCCTAAATCGTATATCCGCAATCCTAAATCCTAAATACTAAATCCTAATTCCTAATTCCTAAATCATAAATCCTAAATCCGCAATCCTAAACCCTAAATTCTAAATCTGCAATCCTAAATCCTAATTCCACAATTCTAAATCCCAAATTCGCATTTCGCAATCCTAAATCCTAAATCCACAATCCGTAATCCTAATTCCTAAATCCGTAAACATAAATCCTAAATCTGTAATCCTAAATGCTAAAGCCGCAATCATAAATACTAAATCCTAAATCCTAAATCCGCAATCCTAAATCCATAATCCTAAATCCTAAATACGCAATCCTAAATACTAAATCCGCAATCCTAAATTCCTAAATCCGCAATGCTAAATCCTAAATCCACAATCCTAAATCTGCAATCATATATCCGCAATCATAAATCCACAATCCTAAATCCGTAATTTTAAATCCAAAATCCAAAATCCAAAATCCAAATCCTCAATCCTAATTCCTAAATCCGCAATACTAAATCCTAAATCATATATCCTTGATCCACAATCCTAAATCCGCAATCCTAAATCCCATAAATCCTAAATCCGCAATCCTAAATCTTATATCCGCAATCCTAAATCCTTAATACTTAATCCTAAATCCTAAATCCTAAATCCTAAATCCTATATCCTATATCCGTAATCCGTAATCCTAATTCCTAATTCCTAAATTCTAAATCCTCAATCCTAAATCCTAAATCCTTAGTACGCAATCCTAAATCATAAATCCGCAATCCTTAATTCTAAATCCTAAATCCTAAATCCGTAATTCTAAATCCTAAATCCACAATTCTAATCCTAAATCCTATATTCGCAATCCTAAATCTGCCATCCTAAATCCTAAATAAGGTATCCACAACCCTAAATCCACAATCCATAGTCCTAATTCCTAATTCCAAAATTCGCAATCCTAAATTCTAAAAGCTGAATTCGCAATTCTAAATCCTAAATCCGCAATGCTAAATCCAAAATCCGCGTTCCTCAATCCTGAATCTTAAATCCTAAATCTGCAAATCTGCAATCCTAAATTCGCAATCTGCAATCCTAAGTCATAAATCCGCAATCCACAATCCTAAAACCGCAATCCTAAATCTGCAATCATAAATCCATAATCCGCAATCATAAATCTTATATCCTAAATCCGCAATCCTAAATCAACAATCCACAATCCTAATTCCTAAATCTTAAATCCTAAATCCGCAATTCGAAATCTGCAATCCTAAATTCGAAATCTGCAATCCTAAATTCGAAATCTGCAATCCTAAATCCTATATATGCAATCCTAAATTCTAAATATTAAATCCGCAATCCTAAATCCGTAATCCTAAATCGTAGATACGCAATCTAAATCCTAAATTCACAATCCGCAATCCTAAATCCTAAATCCACAATCCTAAATTATATATTCTAATTCCTAAATCCCATATCCGCAATCCAAAATACAAAATTTGCAATCCTAAATCCTAAATCTGTAATACGCAATTCTAAATCCTAAATTCGCAATCCTAAATCCTAAATCCGCAATCCTAAATTCTAAATCCGCAATTTTAAATCTTAACTCCTAAATTCGTAATCCTAAATTTGATATCCGCAATCCTAATCTAATCTGCAATCTTAAATCCTAAATTCACAATCGTAAATCCTAACTCCTAAATTCTGCAATCCTAAATTCGCATTCCTAAATTCTAAATCCGCAATCCTAAATCCGAAATCATAAATACTAAACCCTAAATCCTAAATTCGCAATCCTAAATTGTAAATCCATAATCCTAAATCCTAATTACGCATTCCTAAATCGTAAATCCGCAATCCTAAATCCTAATTCCGCAATGCTAAATCCTAAATCCGTAATCCTAAATCTCCAATTATAAATCCTAAATCCGCAATCCTAAATCCTAAATCCGCAATCCTAAATCTTAACTCCTAATTTTGTAATCCTAAATCCGAAATCCGCAATCCTAATTCCTAAATCATAAATCTGCAATCTTAAATCCTAAATCCTAAATTCATAATCCTAAATCCCAACTCCTAAATCCGCAATCCTAAATTTGCAATCCTAAAATCTAAATCCGCAATGCTAAATCCTGAATCCTAAATCCGTAATCCGCAATCCTAAATCCAAAATCCGCAATCCTAAATTGCTAAAATCAAAAGTCCACAATCCTTAATCCTAAATTTGCAATCCAAAATCCCAAATCTTAAATTTGCAATCATAAATCGTAAATCATAAATCCTAAATCCTCAATCCTAGACCTAAATCATAAATCATAAATCCTAAATCTTAAATGCGCAATCCTAAATTCTAAATCCTAAATCTGCAATCTTAAATCCTAAATTCGTAATCCTAAATCCTAAATCCATAAACCACAATCCTAAATCCTAAATCCGCTATCGTAAATCCTAAATCCGCAATCCTAAATCTGCAATCCTAAATTCTAAATCTATAATTCTAAATCCTAAATCCGCAATCCTAAATCTTAACTCCTAAATGCGTAATCCTACATCATAAATCTGCAATCCTAAATCCTAAATCAAAAATCTGCAATCCTAGATCCTAAATCCTAAATCCTAAATCCTAAATCCTAAATCCTAAATACGCAAGCCTAAATTCTAAATCCAAAATTCAAAATTCACAATCCTAAATCCTAGGTCTACAATCTTAAATCCTAAATCCTAAATTTTAAATCCTAAATCCTAAATTCTAAATCTGCAATCCTAAATCTTAAATCTGCAATCCTCAATCATAATCCGCAATCCTTAATCCTAAATCCGCAATCAGCACTCCTAAATCCGTAATACGCAATAATAAATCTTTAATCTGCAATCATAAATCATTAATCCCAAATCCGTAATCCTAAATCCGCAATCCTAAATCTGCAATCCGTAATCCTAAATCCTAAATCCGTAATCCTAAATCCTATATTCTAAATATGTAATTATAAATCCTAAATCTGCAATCCGCACTTCTTAAACCTAAATCCTAAATCCTAAATTCGCAATCCGTAATCCTAAATCTTAAGCACTAAATCACAATCCTAAATCCTAAATCTTCAATCCACAATCCTAATTCCTAAATCCGCAATCCGCAATCCTAAATCATATATCCTAAATCTGAATCCTAAATCCACAAACCTAAATCCGCAATCCCCAAAATCCTAAATCTGCAATCCTAAATCCGCAATCTTAAATTCGCAATCCTAAATCCGCAATCCACAATCCTTAATCCTAAATCCGTAATCCTAAATCATTACTCCTAAATTTTAAATCCGCAATCCTAAATTCTAAATCCTAAGTCCGCAATCCTAAATCCTAAATCCTTAATCCATAATTCTAAATTCTAAATCCTGAATCCGCAATCCTAAATCCTAAATCCTAAATCCTAAATCCGCAATCCTATATCCTAAATCCGCAATCCTAAATCCTAAATCCTAAATCCTAAATCCTAAATCCGTAATCCTAAATCCTAAATCCTAAATCTGTAATCTAAATGATATATCACATAAATTTTAAATCCGCAATCCTAAATCCTAAATCCTAAATCCACAATCCACAATCCTAAATTCTAAATCCACAATCAACAATCATAAATCCGCAATCCTATATCCACAATCCTAAATCCTCAATCCACAATCCTAAATACGCAATCCTAAATCCTAAATGCGCAATCCGTAATCCGCAATCCTAAATCCCAAATCTGGAATCCGCAATCATAAATCATAAATCCGCAATTATAAATCCTAAATCTGCAATCATAAATCTGCAATCCACAATCATAAATCATAAATCCGCAAACCTAAATCATATATCCTAAATCCGTAATCTGCAATCCTAAATCCTATGTCCTAAATCTATAATCTACAATCTACAATCCTATGTCCTAAATCTAGAGTCTACAATCCTAAATTTATAATCCTAAATCCAAAATCAACAATCCTAATTCGTAAATCCTAAATCTGCAATCTGCAATCTTAAATTTGCAATCAACAATCCTAAATTATAAATCTGCAATCTTAGATCCTAAATTATAAATCCTATATCTGCAATCCTAAATCCTAAATCCTATATCTGCAACCCTAATCCTAAATCCTACATCTAAAGCCACAATCCTAAGTCCTAAATCCGCAATCCTAAATTCTAAATTCTAAATCTGCAATCCCAAATCCACAATCCACAATCCACAATCCACAATCCTAAATCCTAAATCCCAAATCCGCAATCCTAAATCCACAAGCTTAAATCCGCAATCCTAAATCTGCAATCCTAAATCCTAACATGTATCCACAATCCTAAATCCTAAATCAACAATCCTAATTCCTAAATTCTAAATGCTAAATCCGCAATCCTAATTCTTAAATCCTAAATCCGCAATCCTAAATCCACATTGCTAAATCCAAAATCCGCATTCCTTAATCCTAAATCATAAACCCTTAATCTGCAATTCTAAATCCTAAATCAACAATCCGCATTCCTAAATCCTAAATTCGCAATCCAAAATCTGCAATCCTAAATCCTGATTCTTAAATCCTAAATCTGCAATTCTAAATCCGCAATCCGCAATTCTAAATCCTAAATCATAAATCCGCAATCCTAAATCCTAAATCCGCAATCCTAAATTTGTAATCCACAATCCACAATCCGCAATCCTAAATCCGCAATCCTAAATTCTAAATCCTAAATCCTAAATCCGCAATCTACAATCATAAATCCTAAATCCTAAATACACAATCCTATATCCTAAATCCTAAATCCGCAATCCTATATCCTAAATCCTTAATCCACAATCCTAAATCCGCAATCCTAAATCCTAAATTCGCAATGCTAAATCCTATATCCGTAATCCTAAATCCTAATTCCAAAATCCTAAATCCGCAATCCTAAATCCTAAATTCTAAATCTGCAATCCCAAATCCCAATTCCACTATCCTAAATCCGCATTCCGCAATCCAAAATCCTAAATCCACAATTCGTAATCATAATTCCTAAATCCGCAAATCTAAATCCTAAATCTGCAATCCTAAATCCGCAATACGAAATGCTGAATCCCCTAAATCCTAAATCTGCAATCCTAAATCATAAATCCAAAATTCACAATCCTAAATATTAATTCTAAGTCCCAAATCTGCAATCCTAAATCCGTATTCCGAAATCCCAAATCTTAAATCCGAAATCCTAAATCCACAATCCTAAATCTGCAATCCTAAATCCGCAATCCTAAATCCTAGATCTGCAATCATTAATCTTAAATCCGCAATCCTAAATCCGCAATCCTAAATCATAAATCCACAATCCTAAATCCACAATCTACAATCCTAATTCCCAAATCCGCAATCCGCAATGCTAAATCCTAAATCTTATATTTTAAATCCCCAATCCTAAATCCGCAATCCTAAATCCGCAATCTTAAATCCGCAATCTTAAATCCATAATCCTAAATCCGTAATCCTAAATCCGCAATCCTAAATCCTAAATTATAAATCCGCAATTCTAAATCCTAAATCCTAAATCCACAATCCTAATCTTAAATCCTCAATCCTAAATCCGCAATCCTTAATCAGCAATCATAAATCCTAAATCCGCAATCCTAAATCCGCAATCCAAATCCACAATTCTAATTCCTAAATCCGCAATCCGCAGTCCTAAATCATATATCCTAAATCCTAAATCCGCAATCCTAAATCCAAAATTCGTAATCCGCAATCCTAAATCCTATATCCGCAATCCTAAATCCTAAATCCTAAATCCTAAATCCACAATTCTAAATCCTAAATCCGCAATTCGCAATCATAAATCTTAAATCCTTAATCCTAAATCCGTAATCCTAAATCATAAATCCTATATCCGTAATCCGCAATCCTAAATACTAAATTCAAAATCATAATCCCTAAATCTTAAATCCTAAATCTGCAATCCTAAATCCTAAATCCACAATCCTAATTCCTAAATCATAAATTGAAAATCTGCAATCCTAAATACTAAATCCGTAATCCGAAATCCTAAATCCGCATTCCCAAATCCCAAATCTTAAATCCTAAAATCTTAAATCCACAATCCACAATCATAAATCCTAAATCCGCAATCCTAAATCTGCAATCATTAATCCCAAATCCGCAATCCTAAATCCTAAATCCGGAATCCTAAATCCGCAATCTTAAATCCGCAATCCTAAGTAATAAATCCCCATAAATTCTAAATCTGCAATCATAAATCCTAAATCCGCAATCCTAAATCCTAAATCTTAAATCCGCAATCCTAAACACTTAATCCTAAATCCTAAATTCATAATCCTAAATCATAAATTCTAAATCCGCAATCCTAAATCCTAAATCCTAAATCCTAAATACGAAATTCTAAATCATAAATCATAGATCCTAAATTCGCAATCATAAATCCTATATCTGCAATTCTAAATCCTAAATCCACAATCATAATCCTAAATCCACAATCCTAATCCTAAATCCACAATCCTAAATCCGCAACCCTAAATTTGCAATCCTAAATCTTTAATCCAAAATTCTAAATTCACAATCCACAGTCCACAATCCTAAATCCTAAATCCTAAATACGTAATCCTAAATCATAAATCCAAAATCCAAAATCTTAAATCCGCAATCCTAAATCCTAAATCCGCAATTCTAAATTCTAAATTCTAAATTCTAAATCCTAAATCCTAAATCTACAATCCTAATCCAAAATTCTAAATCCGCAATCTTAAATCCGCAATACTAAATCATGTATCCACAATCCACATTCCTAAATCCGCAATCTTAAATCCTCAAATCCAAAATCAGCAATCCTAAATCCTAAAGTCTCAATCCGCAATCCTAAATCCACAATCCTAAATCTTAAATCTGTAATCCTAAATCTTAAAACCACAATACTAAGTCCTAAATTCGTAATCCTAAATCATAAATCATAAAACCTAAATCTGCAATCCTAAATCCGCAATCTTAAATCATAATCCTAAATCCACAATCGTAAGTCCTAAATTCACAATCTGCAATCCTAAATTTGTAACCCTAAATCGTAAATCCTAAATCCACATTTCTCAATTCTAAATCTGTAATCCTAAATCCTAAATCCGCAATCCTAAATCATAAATCCTAAATTCGCAAATCTAAATCCTAAATCCTAAATCCTAAATCCACAATCCTAATCCTAAATTCTAAATCCTAAATCCTAAATCTGCAATCCTAAATCCTGTATCCTAATCCTAAATCCAAAATCCGCAATCCTAAATCCTTACTCCAAAATCCGCAATCCTAAATCCTAAAGTCGCAATCCGCAATCTTAAACCCTAAATCCTAAGTCCTAAATTCGTAATCCTAAATCCGCAAGCCTAAAGTTCTAAATCCGTAATCCTAAATCCTAAATCCACAATCCTAAATCCGCAATCCTAAATCCGAAATCCACAATCCACAATCCTAAATCCGCAATCTGTAATCCTAAATCCTAAATCCGCAATCTGTAATCCTAAATCCACAATCTTAAATCATAATCCTAAATCCACAATTGTAAATCCTAAATCCGTAATACACAATCCTAAATCCTAAATCCGTAATACACAATCCTAAATCCTAAATCCTAAATTCGTAATCCTAAATTCTAAATCATTCGCAATCCTAGATCGTAAATCCTAAATCCGCATTACACAATCCTAAATCCTAAATCCTAAATTATAAATCTGCAATCCTAAATTCTAAATCTGCAATCCTAAATCATAATCCTAAATCCGCAATCCTAAATCCTAAATCCTCAATCAGCAATCCTGAATCTTAAATCCGTAATACGCAATACTATATCTTTAATCCGCCATCATAAACCCTTAATCCCAAATCCGTAATCCTAAATCCGCAATACTAAATCTTAAATCCGCAATCCGTAATCCTAAATCATAAATCCTAAATCCGTAATCCTAAATCCTAAATTCTATATCCGCAATCCTAAATCCTAAATCCGCAATCCGCGCTCCTTAATCCTAAATCCTAAATACACAATCCTAAATTCGCAATCCTAAATCCTAAATTTGCAATCCGCAATCCTAAATCCACAATCCTAAATCCGCAATCCTAAATCCTAAATACGCAATCCTAAATCCTAAATTTGCAATCCTAAATTCACAATCCAAAATCCAAAATCCGCAATCCTAAATCTTAAATACGCAATCCAAAATCCCATAAATTTTAAATCCGCAATCCTACATCATAAATCCTAAATCTGCAATCCTAAATCTTAAATCCTAAGCCTTATATCCGCAATCCTAAATCCACAATCATAAATCCTAAATTTGCTATCCTAAATTCTAAATCCACAATCCTAAATTCTAATTCCCAAATCCGCAATCCTAAATTCTAAATGCTAAATCCGCAATCCTAAATCAACAATCATAAATCCAAAACCCGCGATCCCAAATACTAAATCGCAATCCTAAATCATAAATCCTTAATACGCAATCCTAAATCCACAATCCGTACTCCTAAATCCAAAACTCCTAAATCCAAAACCCTAAATCCGCAATCCTAAATTCTAAATTCTAAATCTGCAATCCCAAATCCTAAATCCACAATCCACAATCCACAATCCTAAATCCCAAATCCGCAATCCTAAATCCACAATCTTAAATCCGCAATCCTAAATCTGCAATCCTAAATCCTAACATGTATCCACAATCCTAAATCCTAAATCAACAATCCTAATTCCTAAATTCTAAATGCTAAATCCGCAATCCTAATTCTTAA
>JAWHQI010000989.1:0-12500 GCA_033032865.1 Dactylorhiza incarnata
TGTAATTAGGGATAGAGAATCTCTATGAAATTAAGGGTCTTATTGTTATAATAATGATATCAATTCTTATTTGATTTGATACATTATAGTTGGTAACGTTGATGAATGAAAAGAAACGGAGAGAGAGGGATTCGAACCCTCGGTAAACTAAAGTCTACATAGCAGTTCCAATGCTACGCCTTGAACCACTCGGCCATCTCTCCTACATAATCTTATTTATGACCAAAACCCGAATGAATAGCGAGTCATTCATCTTAATTGCAGTACAGGTATGACCGTTCGATGGTTCCATAAGAAGAAAATTTTTCCAATTTCATATTATTTCATAAGCTACCCCGTGGATCTATTCAAAATTCATGAATCGTCCAATTAATTTTTCTCTTTCAATTGTATGGCGTGGCACATACACGTTATGCAAAAAAAGGATGGTTACTTTATTTGAATTTGATTTTATCATGGAATGACTATTACATTTACATTCTTTTTCCTTTTGGATCATAACCAAATCAAAACTTCTCGAGTTATCAAAATCCATAAGAAACTTGGTTATTCAACTTAGATGAAATAGTAAGAGTTTTGATCATTGGTATACTACAAAATTGTAATGAAATCTAATCTGATTCAACTATTTCATTTCATCTTTGTCCAAAGGGGGGTACAATTTGGGATCCAATTTTTTCCAATGAGTCTGTTTTTATGTTATTTTGTACTGTACAATTCCTTTTTTGTGGGATCGTTTTCCCCGAAGGAGGATGAGAAGAATTATAGAATGAATTACTAATTATGCCTAGATCTCGAATAAATGGAAATTTTATTGATAAGACCTCTTCAATTGTAGCCAATATTTTATTACGAATAATTCCGACAACTTCAGGAGAAAAAAAGGCATTTACCTATTACAGAGATGGTGCGATTTGATTTTTTCTTGTTTTTGTTTTTTTTACCTCTCATTTTTACGAGAAAAAGAACGTAGTTATAAATATAAAAAAACAAATGAGTGAAAGAAACCTACGCTTGGTGAAGGTGAAGTTTAGAGATAGAGCAATTCCTTCTATCGTGTATCCTCGATTTATGCAGCCTTAGATGCTTCAATTATTTATTTTAGTATTGAGCAAAAGGTTACATCTATAGGTTCTGTATTGGAGGTCAATCCTACTTCATTAGTACCAATAGATGGCATCGGGGAAAAAGCACTACACCTAGGAATCAACAACACGAAAACTTTGTTATAAATAACCCTTTTCCTTATTGGTATCGGGACTAAAAATAATGGTTGGGAAAACAAAGATCCATCTCATTCGTACTTTTGGTACCCGTATAACCATCAAAGACCGTTGAAGTGACTAATTCCTGGAAATTGTAAGCGTTGAGTACAAAGAAATTTTTGGAGTGACCTTTTCTATCTAGTACTAATACAATTGGTGTTAAGAAAAAATCTCTTATGAGAAGGCTGGCTAGAAATTTCTTGTAAAAATACCAGCTCCTGTCAGTTCATAATTCTAATAGTGAATTTTGGATTATTCCCTTTACCTTTAGTACTATGCACAGAAGGGAGGAGCCGTATGAGATGAAAATCTCATGTACGGTTCTGGAACGGAGATTCTTTTACTAGAACGAACGACCGTAACGGATGTCGGCTCAATCCGAAGGAAATTATGCAGAAGCTTTACAGAATTATTATGAAGCTACGCGACCAGAAATTGATCCCTATGATCGAAGTTATATACTCTATAATATAGGTCTTATACATACAAGCAACGGAGAACATACAAAAGCTTTGGAATATTATTTCCGGGCACTAGAACGAAATCCCTTTTTACCACAAGCTTTTAATAATATGGCCGTGATCTGTCATTACGTGCGACTATCTTCACTATAGAAAGCAAGGAAAAAAGATAAAATCGTCTAGTAAATACTAGAAAAATAGGCTTTCTACATATGCATCGTCCAAAATAACGATTTTTATCAGCTGTAGCAAGGAAAGATACTTCGCGAGAACCAAAAAAATCGGAAGAAAAAGGTATGGCCTATATATTATACTCTATGGATAAAGAGTCGAATTGATAGAGAAAGCACCGTAAAGATCCATTAGTAAGCTATTATTTGGTCAATACAGTTCAGAACTGCTTACTTATGTCATGATATGGGATAAAAAGTTAGAAATCAACTTATGTAATAGAGTTGATCTACTAAAGTATTGAGCAGCGGTGTAGCATCAGATCCTAAAGATAGTAAGTTCTTTTTTCTTAACGGAGGAAGGTCTTTTTCAAAGATTCTATAGAAAGAAAAATTTCATATAAGGTATATGAAATATGAAACCGAGATAGTTACCTTTCAGAAAATTCTAACGATATCGGGGAGGATATCTATGCTTCATTTTTCTGAAGGTGGGAGAAAAGAGAAAACTAATCATTGATCCAAATTAGAATTGGAAACTTATGTAATAAACATTTTCTGGTTAACCCAAGATAAAATAGAATAGATTGATTAGAAATTTAATGAATCTAGCATAGGATAGATTAAGAGAAGATGGGATGCAAAGAATTGATTGCTGAGCCGTATGAGGTAGGAAACTCTCAAGTACGGTTCTAAGGGAGGGAATTTACTAACCTATTCCGACGGGGAGAACAGGCCATTCTACAAGGCGATTCGGAAATTGGACAGGCTTGGTTTGATCAAGCTGCTGAATATTGGAAACAAGCTATAGCGCTTACTCCAGGGAATTATATTGAAGCACATAATTGGTTAAAAATAACGAGGCGTTTTGAATAAGACCATTCAACTTTTTTTGTTGTTGGATCCAGCAAGCAAATGAAATAAATCGTTCCTATGAAAAGATCCAATCAAGAATTTTATTATATCCCTTCTTTCTAAAGAATTATATTTTGTACATTTTATAGGGTATCTCATAAGGATAAATACTACAGATGGCATATAGCATAGAACTAATAAAGCTATTTCGATGAATCTTATGAAGTCTAAAATGAAAATCATTCCTCATTCTTAATAAGAAAAGAAAAAAAAAAAGAAAGTAAATCTCTATTTATCTATTTTATTTAGCTATTTAGATTCTCTTTTTAGATTATCTATTAGATTAAAGTCAATCTATATGGGCAGTTGAACATTCAGAATCTAAATAGAAATAAGCTAGGTTACAAAAAAAAAAATTATTTTTTTGTTATCCTGGGAAAGGATTGGCAATATAATAGGTCCCTTGGGCACCTATTATTTATGTCATAATAAATCCGAACACTTGCCCCAGATCGACTTCAATATCATAATTGCTCTAGTGAATAACTAAAGCAAATAGATGTATGGAAGATAGTAAAGAAAGGGACTTAAAATATCTATCTTTCAGAGGTTCACTAAAAACTTGACTGTTGGCGGGTCTCTTTGTATGTGTTGTCCGGAAAGAGGAGGACTTAATGATTATTCGTTCGCCGGAACCCGAAGTGAAAATTGTTGTAGACAGGAATCCTATAAAAACGTCTTTCGAGGAATGGGCCAGACCCGGACATTTCTCAAGAACAATAGCTAAGGGTCCTGATACTACCACTTGGATCTGGAACCTACATGCTGATGCTCACGATTTCGATAGTCATACCAGTGATTTGGAGGAGATCTCTCGAAAAGTATTTAGTGCTCATTTCGGTCAACTCTCTATTATCTTTCTTTGGCTGAGTGGCATGTACTTCCATGGCGCCCGTTTTTCCAATTATGAAGCATGGCTAAGCGATCCTACTCATATTGCACCCAGTGCCCAAGTGGTTTGGCCAATAGTAGGTCAAGAAATATTGAATGGGGATGTGGGCGGTGGTTTCCGAGGAATACAAATAACCTCCGGGTTTTTTCAGATTTGGAGAGCATCTGGAATCACTAGTGAATTACAACTCTATTGTACCGCAATTGGTGCATTGGTCTTTGCATCGTTAATGCTTTTTGCTGGTTGGTTCCATTATCACAAAGCCGCCCCAAAATTGGCTTGGTTCCAAGATGTAGAATCTATGTTGAATCACCACTTAGCGGGATTACTAGGACTTGGATCTCTTTCTTGGGCGGGACACCAAATCCATGTATCTTTACCGATTAACCAATTTCTCGACGCTGGAGTTGATCCTAAAGAAATACCACTTCCTCATGAATTTATCTTGAATCGGGATCTTTTGGCTCAACTTTATCCAAGTTTTGCCGAGGGAGCAACCCCCTTTTTCACCTTGAATTGGGCAAAATATGCGGAATTTCTGAGTTTTCGTGGAGGATTAGATCCAATAACAGGGGGTCTTTGGTTGAGTGATATTGCACACCATCATTTAGCTATTGCTATTCTGTTCCTGATCGCAGGTCATATGTATAGGACTAACTGGGCCATTGGTCATGGCCTGAAAGACATTTTAGAGGCTCATAAAGGTCCATTTACGGGCCAGGGCCATAAGGGTCTCTATGAAATCCTAACAACGTCATGGCATGCTCAATTATCTCTGAACCTAGCTATGTTAGGCTCTTTAACCATTGTTGTAGCTCACCATATGTATTCCATGCCCCCCTATCCATACTTAGCTATTGACTATGGTACACAACTTTCGTTGTTCACACATCACATGTGGATCGGTGGATTTCTTATAGTTGGCGCTGCTGCACATGCAGCCATCTTTATGGTAAGAGACTACGATCCAACTACTCGATACAACGATCTATTAGATCGTGTCCTTAGACACCGTGATGCAATCATATCACATCTGAACTGGGCATGCATATTTCTAGGTTTTCACAGTTTTGGCTTGTATATTCATAATGATACTATGAGTGCTTTAGGGCGTCCCCAAGATATGTTTTCAGATACCGCTATACAATTACAACCCATCTTTGCTCAATGGGTACAAAACACCCATGCTTTAGCACCTAGCGTAACAGCTCCTGGTGCAACAACAAGTACCAGCTTAACTTGGGGAGGTGGTGAGTTAATAGCAGTGGGCGGCAAAGTTGCTTTGTTACCTATCCCATTAGGAACCGCAGATTTTTTGGTTCATCACATTCATGCATTTACAATTCATGTGACTGTATTGATACTACTGAAGGGTGTTCTATTTGCTCGCAGTTCCCGTTTGATACCTGATAAAGCAAATCTTGGTTTTCGTTTCCCTTGTGATGGGCCCGGTAGGGGGGGTACATGCCAAGTATCCGCCTGGGATCATGTATTCTTAGGTCTATTCTGGATGTACAATGCAATTTCCGTAGTAATTTTCCATTTCAGTTGGAAAATGCAGTCGGATGTTTGGGGTACTATAAGTGATCAAGGAGTAGTCACTCATATCACAGGAGGAAACTTTGCACAGAGTTCCATTACTATTAATGGATGGCTCCGGGATTTCTTATGGGCACAGGCATCTCAGGTAATTCAGTCTTATGGTTCTTCATTATCTGCATATGGTCTTTTTTTCTTAGGTGCTCATTTTGTCTGGGCTTTCAGTTAATGTTTCTATTCAGCGGCCGTGGTTATTGGCAAGAACTCATTGAATCCATCGTTTGGGCTCATAACAAATTAAAAGTTGCTCCTGCTACCCAGCCTAGAGCCTTGAGTATTATACAAGGACGTGCTGTAGGAGTAACCCATTACCTTCTGGGTGGAATTGCCACAACATGGCATTCTTCTTAGCAAGAATTATTGCAGTAGGATAATGGCTAGGAGGATTTGAAAGGCATTATGACATTAAGATTCCCAAGGGTTTAGCCAAGGCTTAGCTCAAGACCCCACTACTCGTCGTATTTGGTTTGGTATTGCTACCGCACATGACTTCGAGAGTCATGATGATATTACTGAAGAACGCCTTTATCAGAACATTTTTGCTTCGCACTTTGGACAGTTAGCAATAATCTTTCTGTGGACATCCGGAAATCTGTTTCATGTAGCTTGGCAAGGAAATTTTGAGTCCATGGATACAGGACCCTTTACATGTAAGACCTATCGCTCATGCAATTTGGGATCCTCATTTTGGTCAACCTGCTGTAGAAGCCTTTACTAGAGGAGGCGCTATCGGTCCAGTGAATATCGCTTATTCTGGTGTTTATCAGTGGTGGTATACAATCGGATTACGCACTAATGGGGATCTTTATACTGGAGCTCTTTTTCTATTATTTCTTTCTGCTATATCCTTAATAGCGGGTTGGTTACACCTACAACCAAAATGGAAACCGAGCGTTTCGTGGTTCAAAAATGCCGAATCTCGTCTCAATCATCATTTGTCAGGACTTTTCGGAGTCAGTTCCTTGGCTTGGACAGGACATTTAGTTCATGTCGCTATCCCCGGATCGAGGGGAGAGTACGTCAGATGGAATAATTTCTTAGACGTATTGCCCTATCCCCAAGGGTTGGGACCCTTTTTATGGGTCAATGGAATCTTTATGCTCAAAACCCTGATTCCAGTAGTCATTTATTTGGTACCTCCCAAGGGGCAGGAACTGCCATTCTAACCCTTCTTGGGGGATTCCATCCTCAAACGCAAAGTTTATGGCTAACCGATATTGCTCATCATCATTTAGCTATTGCATTCCTTTTTCTCGTTGCTGGTCATATGTATAGAACTAACTTCGGGATTGGCACAGTATCAAAGATCTTTTAGAAGCACATATTCCTCCGGGGGGTCGATTAGGACGTGGGCATAAGGGTCTTTATGACACAATAAATAATTCGCTCATTTTCAATTGGGTCTTGCTCTAGCCTCTTTAGGGGTTATTACTTCCTTAGTAGCTCAACACATGTACTCTTTACCTGCTTATGCATTCATAGCACAAGACTTTACTACTCAAGCTGCGTTATATACTCATCACCAATACATCGCTGGTTTTATCATGACAGGAGCCTTTGCTCATGGGGCTATATTCTTCATAAGGGATTATAATCCGGAACAGAATGAGGATAATGTATTGGCAAGAATGTTAGATCATAAAGAAGCTATAATATCTCATTTAAGTTGGGCCAGCCTTTTTCTGGGATTCCATACTTTGGGCCTTTATGTTCATAACGACGTCATGCTTGCTTTTGGTACTCCGGAAAAAACAAATCTTAATTGAACCCATATTGCCCAATGGATACAATCTGCTCATGGAAAGACTTCGTATGGGTTTGATGTACTCTTATCTTCAACGAATAGCCCGGCATTCAATGCAGGTCGAAGCATATGGTTACCTGGTTGGTTGAATGCTATTAATGAGAATAGTAATTCACTTTTCTTAACAATAGGGCGGGAGATTTCTTGGTTCATCATGCTATTGCTCTGGGTTTACATACAACTACATTGATTTTAGTAAAAGGTGCTTTAGATGCGCGCGGTTCCAAGTTAATGCCAGATAAAAAGGATTTCGGTTATAGTTTTCCTTGCGATGGCCCCGGGCGTGGGGGTACTTGTGATATTTCTGCTTGGGACGCATTTTATTTGGCAGTTTTCTGGATGCTAAATACCATTGGATGGGTTTACTTTTTATTGGCATTGGAAACATATCACATTATGGCAGGGTAACGTTTCACAATTTAATGAATCCTCCACTTATTTGATGGGATGGTTAAGAGATTATCTATGGTTAAACTCTTCACAACTTATCAATGGATATAACCCTTTTGGTATGAATAGTTTATCGGTCTGGGCGTGGATGTTCTTATTTGGACATCTTGTTTGGGCTACTGGATTTATGTTCTTAATTTCCTGGCGTGGCTATTGGCAGGAATTGATTGAAACTTTAGCGTGGGCTCATGAACGGACACCTTTGGCTAATTTGATTCGATGGAAAGATAAGCCAGTGGCTCTTTCCATTGTGCAAGCAAGATTGGTTGGATTAGCCCACTTTTCCGTAGGTTATATATTCACTTACGCGGCTTTTTTGATTGCCTCCACATCAGGAAAATTTGGTTAAATTAGTGAATTATTTTTTTTTTTTTGATAGGGTACAAAAATAAATATCATTTCTTTCGATGAAGAGGAGGTATCTACCTTACTTCTATTTTTCCATCTAGGATCTGAACTGTATCATTATAGGAACTGAACATTATGGCAAGAAAAGGTTTGATTCAAAGGGAGAAGAAGCGCCAGAAATTGGAACAGAAATATTATTGGATTCGTCGATCCTCAAAAAAGAAATCAGCAAAGTTCCCTCGTTGAGGGAAAAATGGGAAATTCATGGAAAATTGCAATCCCCACCGCGTAATAGTGCACCTATACGTCTTCATCGACGTTGTTTTTTAACCGGAAGGCCTAGAGCGAACTATCGAGACTTTGGACTATCTGGACACATACTTCGAGAAATGGTTCATGCATGTTTGTTACCAGGCGCAACAAGATCAAGTTGGTAAGGAGAAAATCTTGTTTCCTATTTGGATAGATCTCTACGATCTATGATCATAGAATATAGGGGCCCCTTTACCATTTTGTATAAATAGACTATTCTATTTGTATAGATATGGTAGGGGGGACTATCCAATCTTTCTTCGTCCATCAGTTCCCGGTTGTTTACCGCGGAGTAGAGCAGTTTGGTAGCTCGCAAGGCTCATAACCTTGAGGTCACGGGTTCAAATCCTGTCTCCGCAACATTTTTGTGAAATCCCCCCTTTTTTTCTTTTGTAGTAATTAATGACTCTTTTTTGTTGGGAGGAAAGAAGGGTGAAGCGGAATATATAACTACTATACTCTAATATAGTAGTATGTATAGGAGTTAACTATACTCTAATATACTAGTATGTATAGGAGTCAACTATACCATGGGCGGATAGCGGGAATCGAACCCGCATCTTCTCCTTGGCAAAGAGAAATTTTACCATTCGACCATATCCGCATCCGCATTTTCTTCGTTCCTGATACGTACGCATATGTCCACACATATATGAAATATATGATATATCATATATGCGTCTGGATCATATTTGCGCAGGGCTAGATAGTAAGTAAAGTCAGATTCCAATTAAGATAAGATCAGATTGTTAATTATCTATATATAATTCATAACAATTAAAATGTAATTTCGGAACTCAGATTCCGTCTAAGCGTATCTCACAATTTTAATTTCTTATAAGGATTGTCATTTTTGGATCGGGGAAATACCAAAGAAGTTCAAGAGATGAGAGAATTCAGGATAGCTACCAGAAAGACTAATCCAATCCATAATGATGTACCAGAAAAATACAACATTTTGTTACTTGACCAATCATCAGAAGAAGCAAATACAACTGGTACGCTAATCAGTAAGATTAATGAAGTTGCAATTAATGCAAAAACAGCTAATTGGAAAGCAATAGTCATGCTTGTCATCCTCCAAACTACCAACAAATGAACTATACCATTGGATCCCTCATTTAGTAAAAATTGGAAAAAATGCATCATGAAGGGATTTGACATGAATGAATTGATTCATTAGAACTTATTACCACTTTCTTTTTATTCGGACATGAAGTTGAGCAGATAGTTAATGTATGATCTTGTTGTATTCGTATATTCGTAGGAAGAAAATAGAGATTCTATCTGGGAGAGATGGCTGAGTGGTTGATAGCCCCGGTCTTGAAAACCGGTATAGTTCTTAACAAGGAATTATCGAGGTTCGAATCCCCCTCTCTCCTTTTGCTTGCTTAATAAATTACTTCTTTACTGGTTTGGCCTGGCCCCCCTTTTTCATAAAGGGAATGGCTCGGCTAGGCGAGATAGCCGAGCCAGAATAAAAAAAAAAAAAATCTCAGCTAAGAGGGGTCATGGAAAGAACAGGTTCCAAATCACGATCGATTCCTTTTTCAAACCCCGCTGCAGCTGCACGCGCCCTTCCCGCATGCCACAAATGTCCCACAAATAGAAAAAATCCTAGAACAAAATGAGAGGTAGATAACCAACTTCTAGGAGAAACATAATTGACTGCATTTATCTCGGTAGCTACGCCACCCACGGAATTTAAAGAACCTAAAGGAGCATGAGTCATATATTCTGCCGAACGCCGTTCTTGCCAAGGCTGTATGTCTTTTTTTCAGCCTACTCAAGTCCAAACCATTGGGACCCCTTAGAGGTTCTAACCAGGGAGCGCGAAGATCCCAAAAACGCATAGTTTCTCCCCCAAAAATAACCTCTCCGGTCGGAGAACGCATTAGATATTTACCTAAACCAGTGGGTCCTTGGGCGGATCCCACGTTAGCCCCAAGACGTTGGTCTCTCACTAGAAAAGTGAATGCTTGAGCTTGAGAAGCTTCTGGCCCAGTGGGTCCGTAAAACTCACTAGGATAAGCGGTATTATTGAACCAGACGAAACAACAAGCGATGAAACCAAAGACAGATAAAGCACCTAAACTATAAGACAAGTAAGCCTCTCCAGACCATACAAATGCACGGCGAGCCCATGCAAAAGGTTTGGTTAAGATATGCCAAATTCCACCAAGTATACAAATAGAACCTAACCAGACATGTCCTCCAATTATATCTTCTAAATCGTCCACACTAACAATCCATCCTTCTCCCCCAAAAGGAGATTTTAGTAAATAACCAAATATCACGCTTGGGTTAAGGGTCAAGTTGGTAATTTTTCTTACATCTCCCCCTCCGGGTGCCCAGGTATCATATACGCCTCCAAAATAAAGAGCCTTGAGTACTAGAAGAAAAGCACCTATACCTAATAAAATTAAGTGAATACCCAAAATTGTAGTCATTTTATTTCTATCTTTCCATACATAACCGAAGAATGGAAAGGACTCTTCAAGAGTTTCAGGTCCTAAAAGCGCATGATAAATACCGCCAAAGCCTAAGACTGCAGAGGAAATTAAGTGAAGTACTCCAGATACAAAGTATGGAAAGGTGTCGATAACTTCTCCCCCCGGACCTACTCCCCACCCTAGAGTAGCTAAGTGCGGAAGTAAAATCAATCCTTGTTCATACATGGGTTTCTCTGGTACGAAATGAGCCACTTCAAATAGGTTCATTGCTCCGGCCCAGAATACAATTAATCCAGCATGAGCTACGTGAGCCCCAAGCAGTTTACCGGACAAATTGATAAGTCTCGCATTCCCGGCCCACCAAGCGAAACCGGTGGTTTCTTGGTCACGGCCCACTAAGGCTAAAGTTCCATTAAAGAGCGTTTCCACGGGTAGAACCTCCTCTGGGAATATAAGGTTTTCATGAGGCTGATCCTGAGCCGCCATCCAAGCACGAATACCTTCGTTTAAGAGAATATTTTTGGTGTAGAAAGTTTCAAATTCAGGATCTTCCGCTGCACGGATTTCTTGGGAAACGAAGTCATAGGCACGTAGGTTCAGAGCCAGACCGACTACGCCAATAGCACTCATCCATAAACCGGTTACTGGCACAAATAGCATAAAGAAATGTAACCAACGTTTATTGGAAAAAGCAACCCCAAAGATTTGGGACCAAAAACGGTTAGCAGTGACCATTGAATAAGTCTCTTCAGCTTGAGTTGGGTTAAAAGCACGGAATGTATTTGCACCATCACCATCTTCGAATAAGGTATTTTTCTACGGTAGCGCCATGAATAGCACATAGCAAAGCAGCGCCTAAGACTCCAGCAACTCCCATCATATGAAATGGGTTCAACGTCCAATTATGAAACCCTTGAAAGAAAAGGATGAATCGAAATATAGCTGCTACGCCAAAACTGGGTGCAAAGAACCAACCAGATTGACCCAGTGGATAAATAAGGAATACAGAAACAAAAACAGCAATTGGAGCAGAAAATGCAATTGCATTATAAGGTCGCAATTGAACAGATCGAGCAAGTTCGAATTGACGTAACATGAAACCTATTAGCCCGAAAGCACCATGGAGAGCAACAAAAGTCCACAGACCGCCTAATTGACACCAACGAGTAAAATCTCCTTGTGCTTCAGGGCCCCATAGTAGCAACAAAGAATGTGCTAAACTATTAGCAGGAGTAGAAACCGCAGCTGTTAAGAAATTACAACCTTCCAAATAGGAACTAGCCAATCCATGGGTATACCATGAAGTTACAAAAGTTGTACCTGTGAACCAACCCCCTAAAGCGAAATAAGCACAAGGAAAGAGCAATAGGCCGGACCAGCCTACAAACACGAAACGGTCCCTCCGTAACCAATCATCCATACTATCAAATAAATCATTTTCTTCTTTGATAAATCTACCAAAGGCTATAGTCATAGTGATTCTCCTATTCAACTACTTCAACCATTTCCGAACACTTCATCTCATTTCCAGGGCATGCGGTAGTTCGATTATCTATTATCTATGGACGATTCTTCGTTCAATGCCCTTTCCAATGGGGTTCGAAGATCAAAATTCTTCTTTTTTCTTTTATTTTTATATAGTACATTTTTATATAGCACAGAGTAAGGACTAATTAAGTCGAACTCATGAACTAGGTCGGTTTGCGGTCGATAGAAAAGAAAAATAACATAACCATTGGAACCCTTAATTATCCAGAGATTCCCTATTTTTCCCTGTCCCTAAATTGAATATTTAATAATGGTAGACTATAAAACCCCTTATTCTCATTCT